>PVLD010000007.1:458782-649140 GCA_004027595.1 Dinomys branickii
TCCATTGTCACCACTCCTATTCAACATAGTTCTGGAAGCACTAGCCAGAGCAATCAGACAAGAGAGAGAAATAAAAGAAATAAGGATAGGAAAGGAAGAAGTCAAACTATCACTATTTGCAGATGACATGATACTATACATGGAGGACCCCAAAAACTCCACAAGAAAACTCCTGGAATTAATTGACAAATTCAGCAGCATAGCTGGATACAAAGTCAACACCCCAAAATCTATAGCATTCCTATACACGAACAACAAACAGACTGAAAGAGAAATTGAGGAAACCATACCTTTTACAATAGCATCCAAGAAATTGAAATACTTAGGAATCAATCTAAGAAAGAATGTGAAAGATTTATTTAGTGAAAACTACAGTACTCTGGAAAAAGAGATCGCAGAGGATTTCAATAAGTGGAAAAACATACCCTGCTCATGGTTAGGAAGAACCAGCTTTGTGAAAATGGCCATACTACCAAAACTGTTGTACAGATTCAATGCAATTCCCATTAAACTACCATTAGCATACATCACAGATCTAGAGAAAACATGCCTTAAATTCACCTGGAACCAGAAGAGACCCAGAATAGCAAAAGCAATCCTGGGCAACAAGGACAAGTCGGTGGAATCACAATCCCTGACCTGATATTATACTACAAAGCTACTGTAATAAAGTCAACCTGGTGCTGGCTAAAAAACAGACCTGAGGATCAATAGAATAAACTGGAAGATGCAACCACAACGAAGAACACACTCAGCCACCTAATATTTGACAAAGGGGCCAACCAAACCCATTAGAAAAAGGATGACCTGTTTAATAAATGGTGCTGGAAAAAGTGGCTTGCCTCTTGCCGAAAACTGAATATAGACCCAAGTCTATCACCATGCACCAAACTCAGGTCAAAATGGATCACAGATCTCCACATTAAAACAGAAACTCTAAATCTATTGAAAGAGAAAATAGGTAAAAATCTTGAAGACATAGGAGTAGGCAGAGAGTTCATGAACAAAAATGAAACACTTCAAAGAATCAATAACTGGGTACTCATCCTACTGCAAAGCTTTTGTACCTCTAAAGAAATCACCAGAAAAGTGAAAAGACAACCCACAAATTGGGAAAAAATCCTAGCTGGCTGTCCCTCAGACAAAGGACTTCTATCTAGAACATACAAAGAATTAAAAAACATGTACCTGTCCAAATTCAAAGACCCAATCCAGAAATGGGCATCTGAGATGAATACACACTTCTCAGACAAAGAAATACAAATAGCAAATAAATACATGAGAAAATGTTCCACATCCTTAGTCATTCAAGGAATGCAAATAAAAACAACACTGAGATTTCATCTCACCCCAGTAAGAATGGCCAGTATGAAAAGATCGTCCAATAACAAATGCTGGCGAGGCTGTGGAGAAATAGGGACTCTATCACACTGCTGGTGGGAATGCAGACTGGTGCAACCACTGTGGAGAGCCGTTTGGAGATTTCTCAGCAAACTGGGTCTAGAGGTTCCATTCAAACCAGCTATTCCTCTTCTGGGTATTTTGCCAGAAGATCTGAAAACATCATATCACTCTGATATATGTGCCCCCATGTTTATAGCAGCACAATTTGTAATAGCTAAAATGTGGAAGCAACCCAAATGTCCATCCACAGAAGATTGGATTAAAAAACTGTGGAATTTTTATATAATGGAATATTATTCAGATATAAAGAGGAACAGATTTGGGGCTTTCATAGGCAAATGGTCACAAATGACACCATACTCATAAGTGAAATAAATCAGAGGTACATGTGCAGGCAATGTATTGTGCCACTGGTATAAGAACCTGACGGGGGGAACATAAACTAAGAGACATGGAGGAAATCTGTTCAAAAGTAAAGAACAGATGGGACAAGGGAAAGGAGAAAAGAAAGAGGCAAAAATGTATTTATGTATGTATGTATGTATGTATATACATATGTGCAGGAGGGCTAACATGGTTCTACTATTGTCTTATGTCACTTAATGGTATGGAATAGTTGATGACTGGTTGATCAATCTTGTATGTCTATATGTGTTCTCTTGAGCATACACTTTGAAGATATCAATATGAAATGCAACAACTATTGGTTTTTTGTTGCTTTGTCTATAATTCAATTCTGATTATACTGTTATTGTTATTGTGCTACTTTGTGTCTCTGTTAATGCTTTCCGTTTTTTTTTTTTTTTTCCTCTGTTGTTGTTGATGTAGTTCTTTTTGCTTTCACACTTTAAAAAGAAGTTGTACTACTGACTTAGGTCATTTTATTGTAAGGAATAGTTGATGATTAATTGTTTGATCAATTTTGCATGTCTATATCTGTTTCCCTGAATATACACTTAGAAGTTATCAATATGTAATGGAACAACCATTGTTGATTCCCTGTCACCTTATCTGTAACTCAGATTCGATTGTACTATTCTTATGCTACTTTGTGTCTGTTTGTTAATATGGTTTTGTTCTTATACTTTTAAAATAAAAAATAATAATAACAAAAAAGAACTTCGTGTTTGTCTTTTGGAGCAGCAACCCTCAAAGCACCACCAGGACTATTCCATTTACCCGGGAACTTGGGAGAAACGCACATTCTCTGGCCCATTTCTTATCCACCCGGTCAGAATACCTGAGGATGGGGCTCAGCAGTCTGTGTTCACAGCCTTCCATGCCAAGGCAGTTTCAGAATTAATTCCTGAACATAGGTCAAGCATGAAATGTAGCCTTATAAGTCCTCCTAGGTGCTAGTGAATGTAGCATGAAAACAATAATTTTCTAAATAGTAATAAATTGTTTTGTAAAAGAAATATTTTCTATAAAACACATCAATTAATTAATTTATCAACTAATTTTGTTGTAGTGCTGAGGACTGGACAAAGCCTTTGCACTGAGCCACATCTCTGGTACTTTTTAATTTTTTTTCTTTTTAGAGACAAGGTATCATTAGGTCTCTAAATTGCTCAAATTGGACTTGAACTTGTAAAAGCCCTGCTTAACCCTCCAAGGAGGCTGCAATTACAGGCATGCAGCACCACAGCCAGTAAAACATCTCTGATTGTTAAAACATTGTCCCTCTCTAAGCCCTTCCTTTTCTAAGAACCCTTTTCCAACTCTCCTTTCTAGATACCGATTTTGTATTCTTTGTATGGTGTTTACCCCAAGATGTTATGTAAACAGACATTGTGACTTCTCAGATAGACTTATAATATTTACTTGATGTGGAGTCATGATGTAAGAGTTTGATTACCTGGTGACAGAAGGAGTGAAGGGAAGGATGCACAGACTGCAAGCCAAAGGGCAAGTAATGGATGAACAGCAGTGCATTTGGGTGCTGTGATACTTCCAGGGCTCTGTTCCGGGGCACTAGGCTGGATGAGGAGATGTTAGCAGTTTTAGGTGTAGTCATGGAAGGACCAAGTGCAAATGCACAGAGCAAAGTATTTAAAGGAGAAATTGTTTCCACTGATCCTCTCACTTCTGTTCTCTTTCCCAGTGTCACCACACACGGGGAAAAGAGCTTACTAGGGTTGTTTGTTAGGACTGGGCCAACAAAACCCCACTGAGGGGGGGGGGGCGTGACAAAAGTTTATTTTCTCAAACTTCTGAAAACTGGAAGTGTGGGATCCTGAGACAGTGTCAGGCTTGCTTCCTCCAAGTCCCCTTTCTGGGGCTCGCAGGTGGCTGTACTTTTCATGTGTGTTCTCAGGTTTTCCCCTTGTGCCTGTCTCTCCATATAGGGAAACCAGTCACATAGGATTGACTAGTATGACTTCACTGTACCTTAGTTATTTCTTAGAGACCCGGCTGTTTGAATTCTGAGGAACCACGGATGAAGATTTCAGTATACTAATTTGGGGAGAAAGGTACACTTGAGCACATACAGTAACGCATGGTCTTGACCACTTGTTTGCAGACTGAATATCTAAACTTTCAGAACATTGGTGGCTGTGAACTTGTAGATGAAACCTCCCTGGAATAGTCTATCAGAGCCTACTGCATTCTAACTGGGCTCCTACAGCCAATGATAGGTTCCATTAGCATCCCCAAACACCAAAGAAGGAATGAGCCATCAGAAAGTAGGCAAACAAACGCATTTGCTTAAAGGATAATGTTTCATCCATTAAATAAATGTGATACCTTTTTCTAGTCTAGTACCAATGTGGAAAGCATGTGAAAAATGAGTTCGCTGAGAGTTAATTGACTGCGGAGACTCTATTTCCAGTCTCTGCCTGTATTTTTTGAATTAATATACACAGTAAGTGATTCAGCAAAGAGTTTAACAATAAATTCTTTACAGAAATATTTTACCAATTTGATGTCTTCATAATTCATGAAGAGTGGATCCATAACAGCTCTTATTTTATCTCCAACTTTGGAAAATAAAGAGACCATTAGTTTAAATTAGGCTTGTATGTGAAATAATCGAGTGTATCAACAAATATAGTTTGACTTGGATACCATTTAAAACTAAGATAAATGTTAGTAAAGGGCTGCTTATTTCTTTATAAAGTGACTGTAAAACCTGTATTGGCAAACTAAGGTAAATGTATTACAAAGATATGACAGACAACAGATGAATTTCTAAAATTCAGTTATGAAAGCTCCAAACATTATATGAGAAGCTATTGTAGATTACCTACTCTTTTTAAAAATACTCTTGGAATATAAAAATGCTTTTGATGACTGGCAGCATTTAGAGACCTCAGTAAGCACTCTGCATTTTTCATGAGTATGTAGGTGTAGATTTGCCTGATTTTCACTGTGAAGACTGTCTTCGCCGTGGTCTCTTAAGGTCTCCTTGTATCAGCTAGAGAAGGCTCATGTGGAAAGAATTATGGCACAAAATGTGCAACTCATTCATTTGCCCCCAAGTATTTCAAACCCCTCAGGAAGTGATTATGGGTAGCGTTCTGTGTCTTCTTGCTGTGGGAAGTGAAAGGATGGAAAAGAGAATTGGATTTGTCTGAAAGCTTCTGGAGCCCGGAGGCTCACGGGAGCTGCGTTCACTGTCTGCTTCCAGGCATCACTCCGCAGTTTGGTCACATTGTTTCTCTGATGTCTGATTTTCCTTTCCATTCGTGGGTGGTAGAGTAGAAGAAAAACTTGTTAGATATTTAAGTCTTGATCTAACACCCAAAAAGGGGAAGAGTAAGTCAGTGAAATAATACATGTTTAGGATTCCTTTCTGACTCAGAAATCCTTTTTTCTCTTTTAGAATGTGTAAAAATTATACATTTGGTTTGTCTACTAGTTTTTATTCTAGTAGATGAGCATACTTTGACAAAGCATCAGACAGAATGACAATATAATTCTCCTCAGGTATATTGTATTGATGTGTTTTGTTTATAGTGGGCTGGGCGTATTAAAGACAGCCAAATGTATTTACCTATATGAACTGTTGACTGTAGATTATGGAGAATACAGTGCCAGTCATGCAGAAATTACGTGTTTGTCATCATGAATGTTCAAACATGAATTGTGACCAGTCATCCATTAAGTGCCTTCTCTTGTTCAAAGCATATTTTAGTTCTGCAAAGCAATTGTTAGTGTAACATATTGTAACTGAGCAAGGTTTGGAATTCCTGTGACTAGGCAGAATGGGCACTGCATGTGGTATTTGGAAGTTGTGTTCCATCTTTGGTCTTTCTGTACTATTGGAAAGTCTCTCGTAGAGGGTAATTAGAAATAGAGAAATAAAGAAGTAGCACAAGTTGCTTTTATGGCACATGTCTGCATGAGAAAGTTCTTCATTTCTGATAACATTGTCATAGTTTCTGGGCATAATGTTCTATTTATTTATTCTTTTTAAAAAAATTGCCAGCCATATGCAAGGATTTGATTTTTTTTGTTGTAAAATAATGGTACTAGTGTTACATACACTGCATTTAATGAAATACAGGACATCCTTGTAATATTCATAAACTGGGACAATATGTACACCATTGGCCCAGAGCCCCACTGTCAAATAAAATATGCTATAAAATACAATAATTCTTAATTTAGTCTTTAAAAATAGAGCTAAATTTTAATTTTGAAGCTACTTCTATAAAACTTTTAAAAGTAGCTTTAAAAACCAATTAAGAAGGATTTTTATCTTAAAGACTTCTATGCCTGATGTGTGTTAGGTTTAAATATTATAACTTATTTCTCTTTCTCTTGTTTTTGTCTATGATGGACTATATTAGTGCTACCTTTTGTGGGAAGTAGTTTCAGTAAAATTTTCCTTTTTTTCCACTTATTACATACATTTGGCAAATGTTTACTTGCTTAAATAGCCTGAACCTAGTAAACACTATCTCTAGTGGATGGGTATAATCTGTAAATCATTCTCTGCTGAGAGACTGGTCAAATATGGTATCATTTTAACGACAATTTTCCTAAGACAGAAACTGAGGGATGAGATATGGGTTTTGCTTGTCAATATTTATTTTGAAGTGAGGAAGGTGGGGTCAGGGAGGCAGTGAGCTCACAGGACAGCACAGAGGAAGTGATCGGCATGTCTGTAATACTGAACAAAGAGAAAGGCTTAAACCTGTGTTTATGTGAGCAGGTAGAGTGCAAAACATTGGTAACGAGATTTCTAACATTAAAACTAACAAGTATAGATTCTAAACTTAAATTATCTTTAAGCAAATACCTTAGCTGAGAAATTTCTCATTGGCAAATTTTGAGTCTAGTAATGTTTTAAATTGTCATTGGGCCAGAAGTGTTAGCCTCCCTTGTCTTCTTCTGTACCTCAGAAAATATCAAGGAATGGTATTACATAGCAGTTACCATGGAGAATAATTGGGAGAAAGGGTAACATTTAGTGACCTTTCCTCTGTATCACCCTCTGTCTTCAGCACATCCGATAAAGCCCATTTAGTCAGCTCAGCAACCTCAAAGGAAGACAGTATTATCCTCACCATATATGTTTAAAATCAATTTCAATTATTGCAAATGTATAATCAAAGTCATTATTAATGAATATACCTATATCATTTTAGATGGTGAAATGATTCAGTGTACACATGTCATACTGAACCAATAGATCAAGACTGAATAGGAAATTGAGCCATGACGTTTGGTGTCCCAGTATCTTCTTTTAAACACTAGTTATTGCATTGTCTCTGCAGCCAAATACTTGGATTCCAAAGATGTGAAGGTTGAGTGACCCAGAAGATTTGACATATGTAGCTTTTCATTTTTACAGAAGAAATAAAATGGTGGCCTGGAGTAGTTGGGGTAAACTGCTTAAGGTTACGATGCTCAGTGGAGTCAGAGCAGGAGGCAAACTCCTTTCAGCCTGGTGCCTGGACATCTGGTCCCCCTCAAGATTCCATAGGTTGCAGTTTACCTTCCTCAATCAAATACTGTCTCCTTTTGCCACCACTGACAGCCTGATACACTCTTTGTGAAGGTGTTGCCCAGTGCTTAGGTACTTAAAGAAGTGTATTTCTGAGTTACAAAGATGGATTGGTGAAAAGAAATTCTCCAAGTCTATAAGGAAAGTTAAGAACTTGTTTTCTTGGTTTATTCATGTTCAATTTTGTGTGCTGTGACATTTGTTAAGGTATTTTAAATATCTTCACTGAGTCATAATAATATAGACTTTTTTTTTCCTTTTTCAGGTATGGAAAAATTGTATCCACAAAGGCAATTCTTGATAAAAACACTAATCAATGCAAAGGTATGTGAAGGCATCTATGGCCTGAACTCTTGCTTCTGCTGTTTGACTGATGGTACCTTCATCACCATGGTCCAGGTCCCCGTTGCACAATGATCGCACCGTACAGTATGTGGCAAGCTCTTTAATAATGCTGATGCTTTGATGAGTTGTATTTCTGGTAACATTGCTCATTAATTTTTTTCATTAACAAACAAAATGAAAATCACAAATCAGAACAAGTATCAAATTGCTTCAGCATAAAACTAAATTAACTCCTAACAACTTTGGGTTGTCTGATGTGAATGATATTATCAGTGATGCAAATTGATTTCCTATATAAAAATAAGGAAGGCTGAACAAAAGTTTCCCATGCAGAACATATTTTAATCTCCCTGTTCTTTAAAGCTTTAGCAGCATTTGTTGACTGAGAATGAATTTTTGATGGTCGTATTATATACAAGCTTTGGATATAAATAACTCAGAATTTAGGAGTTGATGTCTTATTAGGTCAAGACATTTTCTCTCTTGAAAATATTTTTCAGTACGTTTTACTACATGTGTGGTTTAAGTTTCTCGCTATTTAGGAATACCAGACACTTTTATAGGTTGTGTTAATTTGTGAAATCTACACTGTCTTTTCTCAGTGATTTAATTCTCACTGGAAAATTGGAATGCTGCTTATAACATATGTTACTTTTTCCTAATCTATTCTTTATTGTGATATTGAAATCCAGAAGTGTTGTAGAGCCAAAATCATTTTAAAAGCTGTTCCTACTTCATATAGAAATATAACACAAGTTTTAGAGAAAAGTCCACACTTTCCCAGTACTAAAAAATGTACTATGTATTACAAGACAGAAACTAATACATCATTTCTCCCAACCAGTAGTGAAAAGAAACCAATAAACTGACTCTAATATTCCTATATTGCCCTTGTCTGTGTGGGAGTGAAAGAGAGGTACATGTAACAGAAGTACCTACAAAATATTGGTGGAGAATAATATAGGGAATTCTTTCTGGGGAATGAAAGGTGTTAAAAGAAGACAGAATGAGTTTGGGGAAGGTTGATGTTTAGGAAAAAGATTTCAGAATACAAATTGAGTAGATCATATAACCAGAGTATTATATTTTACCAGTTATGTACTTTCATAAAGAAAAAAGGAAAGGGATAAGATATCTTAGAGGAAAAGTGCTCCTTGGAATATTTTGAACTTATTTATGTATGGAACATGGGCTCTTCCGTATTGTTGATCAGACACAAAATGATTATATATGTATTTTATGGGGCTGGGGATATAGCTCAGTGGAATAAGTGTTTGCCTAGCAAGCACAGGGTCCTGAGTTCAATCCCCAGTACCGCCAAAAAAAAAATATATATATATATATATATATGTGTGTGTGTGTGTGTGTGTGTGTGTATTTTATGGCCATCACCAATGAAAGAGTGTGGGAGGAGGCCTTTCAAAATGTTATCTCCAAGACATCAAGACTGTCATTCCATTTGATAACCCAAATCAGATTTGGTCTTTGTGGAAATACTTGCTCAATAATTTCCACCTTTGCCTTCACACAGGGCTGTGCAATTAAGGCAAAACTTTATGAAGATGAATATTTATCTATTTTATTTGCAGATACATGAAATCAGCTTTTCATGAGATATTGGGTGTGTTGCCCTTCATATGTAAGTTACTGATTAGTGAGAAAGCCCATGCATTAGTCTCCTTCAAGATGAAAGCATCACAGTTAATATTGATGCTTCGACTTGACAGACTAATTCTATTTTAGCATCTATAGGACAGGATGCTTTTTTATTTCTTGCATACCACCTGCACCTTGGACAGCAGGCAGGCAGACAAATACACTCAATTTATTCAGGAAGGTGGCATCAGGAACTCTTTCAACACATAGCGGTTTTTATTTTTTTCCAAAGATTGCTGTTTCTTGGGTGGTAGCTACAATTGGTTTATTCTGTGTAATATAGCAACATGAAGCAAAATAGTCACCACTGGCCAAAATGACTAGGAGTTGCAGAACAAAGCGGGCAATACTTTCAGAGATGGAGTAATGAGAAACAGACCACAGTTGATTCAGATACTAAAACACCCCCAAACACAAGCTACTGGACGTGTTACTGAGATTTGTACTCCGTGTCCCTATTTCTTGTTCTTCTTCATGGCTTTTCCTTCTGGATCCACCACACTTGCTAATTTAAGGTCAGGAAAATAAAATGAAGTTAATAAAAATAACTTTTAAAACCAAGGTGCAAATCTTACATATATTTGGTCATTTATGACTTTTTGTACTCCTTAGGTTAGCTTTCCTTTGCTTCCACCTTGAAATGCCATTTTCTAACGGGCTGTATGTTCAGGGAAGCGAGTAACGGATGTTTTAGGCATAGTTTCCATTCCCAATGGACATAGGTATGAGAGGGGCCAGTTGGCCAAGCACATTAACTCTGAAGTTTTTTTTTTTTTTTTTTAATACACCCTCTGTCTTTGTTGTCATAGGCTGGTGGAATTATTATAGTTATGGAAGCTTATATTGCTTTTGACATTTTATTGGGGCTTTAAAATCAAAGTTGGAGACAAGTGTCCAAAAGCACTGAAATGGTTGAAGGGATTTTTATTAAATGAAATCATAAATTCTTATTACTTCTGTAAAGAAAAGAAGAGAATTCTGCCTTTTATGCTAGTTTATAGAGAGGGAGAGAGCCCAAGTAAGTTGTTTCAGAGAGGGGTGTGGTTGTGTCATTGGACCAGATCCTTTTAGCAGTTCTAGATTCATGGTCATACGATGTATTGTTTTTAAAGTACTTTTAGGTTACTAAATATGAGTGTATATATTTGGATGACTTTAGAATGATCAATATTATTTTTAATTTTCTTTCTTATCCACTGGCAAGGAGTATTTTTATAGCAAGTAAGGCAAGTACAGATTACTTTATGAAACCTAGGAATCTGGAGGAAGGAGGTATGCTATATTTTGTTACATTTCTACTTGTAGCCTTTACACGGTGTGAGAGGGCCCCTACCTGGCGATCACTCTGACCAAGAGACATGACATGCACTGGGCTGGAATGTGTATGCATTTCTAAGTGGAGCTGTATCCTTCTGGAAGGCAGCAAATATATCCTGAGTGGCCTCACATGGTGGCAAAGCAAGCAAAAGAATAAACCAAAGGCAAACTATGGAAAGCTTTTTTACCTTTTATTTCCTGAAAGCAGACTAAAATAAATGTTCTGTGAAATTTATGTGTCTGAAGAACTACATTTTGAGAGGAATGTACACCTCCACCAGGTGGGCTCACAGTCTACTGAGCAAGAACCTCATGAAACAAAATAGCCTGAAAAACACATTTACTCAATTTTAAAATAATGGGATTAGATTACTGTCGAAAAAGAACACAAGATAAATACAGTGTGTTTTAGACAACTACAGTTCTCTTTGGAATATCAGATGTGTGATATTTCCCTAAACTTCTTTAGTGAATTTTACTCTATGTCAGCATTAATTTTATCACTATCAGCAAATAGTCTTTCTCTCTCTCCTCCACCCCCTCCCTCTCTCTCTGTTTCCCTCTCTCTGTCATAGATTGATAGGCAGACAGACAGACAGACAGACATAGATAGATAGATGGATGATAGAAAGATAGATAGATTGAAGCCAATATCAATACGAAGTAAAGCACGTGTGATATTACTTCGTTCAAATTGCTACATGTGTGCTTCACTTGGCACTGATACCGGCCTTTACTTCTGTTTCAGAAGAGTGGTTTATATGGGACCTTTATCACTTGCATTCAATGCGCCTAGCTTACCTCTATTGGTGCAGTTCACATGGGATTTTCCTACTGGTCCTCTTTGGAGAAAATGCTGGTGTTTTTATATACAACTAAAGTTGGAAGAGTATTCTCTTCTGTGGTAGAACACCTCCATATGTTACTTCTAGCTCTACCGGACAACTCCATCTAAATGTGTTTCTGCTGCCCAATTAACCTTTCTGAATTTATTAAGTCCACTATCAAGACACAAAACATTTCAGAAGTTTTTTTTTTTTTTAATATTGTGATGATGTGCTGACTTTGAGAAGGTTTTGGGATAAATGTAAACAAAATAGGAATTTATAACGTGTTTTGGCAGTCATATAATTATGCAATTTTCTTCAATACTGTTTCCAGCTATACATTTACTTAGCATTTCCTTGCAATCACTGTGACACATATATTAGATGATAATAATAAAAATCCTACAAACATTATTTTTAACATAAATTGTTATTTGACAACTTTTAATACCGTAACCTATATCCCTAAAGATTTTGTACATGCAAAAATGACACGATTTTACTTGGAAAAGTTTTTAAATAACTGTTGGAGAATATAAAGTGACTAAAAGATGCAAATGATGCAAATGATGTTTATATTGCTTTTAACCATAATCAGAATGTTACTTTTATTAATCTGTGTTTTCTAGTTGAACAGAAAATCTTTTGTCCAGGTGGTTTGTTTGATCTACTACTGTCTTTTGTCTCCTATATTTAGAATGTGATAACTATCAATGCATATGAAATGCTTCTCTTCTTGCCTCCAATGCCTTATATCAATGTTTTCTCCATGGACTAGGTGAAACACCACCTCCTTTGAGCATCAGTTTCAATGAAAGGTCATATAGGGCTGGAGATACAGCTCAGCAGCACAGCGCCTCCCTGGCATGTGCAAGGTCACCAGTTTAATTCTCAACACCAAACAAACAAACAAAAAAAGATCATGTACTATACCACCTCTCCTGGTTATGTGATTAGTTTGTGTCCTTGCTCTAGATTATAAATTCCTGAGGCTCCAAGTGGCAGCTACT
Source organism: Dinomys branickii (assembly GCA_004027595.1). NCBI lineage: Eukaryota > Metazoa > Chordata > Mammalia > Rodentia > Dinomyidae > Dinomys > Dinomys branickii. The sequence continues at coordinate 471,298 of PVLD010000007.1, forward strand.
TCATACTACCAAGAGACTGAGGATACAGGACAAATACAAGTGGTCACTTAGATGGCGGGACTTCTGCCTTTTTCCACGGGACCTTTGCTGTTACAGTAGTGGAAAGCACACATATGGGCTGTAAAAACACACAGGATAACAAGGGCGTATGGATCCCCGTATTTCCCAAAGTTATTCTTTACATGCAGTAATTTCCAAATCATAAGATTTATTTTATCAGTGTGCTATTAACTCCTTTACTGATCTGAAGCTATCTACTTTATTCATCAATGCTTTCACAAATTTATGGGAAGTTCTAGATAGTACTATGCAATTAAATTAATGCACAAAGCACAATAATATAATACAGAGACATAACATGAGCATGTGCCATTCGTTAAAATTTATGGTAATGTTGAAGTGACATAAAAACATTAAAATGTACATTTTAAGATATGTAAAGACACAGTGTAAGAATTTTTCAGTTGAAGGCTATACCAAGAAATTCCGTAAGTAAGAAACTTATTTTCCTTGGACAAGTTACATAACACCTCTGCATATCTGTTTCTTTGACTGTCAAGTGAGATGATTTATACCTATAATGCAAAACAAAATAGAAAATTACGTGGAGCCATGTTTGTTACATGCCTGTCACATACGTCAGGCAAATGATTCTGTGCCTTTAGACTTGGCCTTCTCTTCACAGAAGCCCTTTGTCTAGCGCTACTCCATGTTTTACATAGTTTAAGGCAATTCTGAGAGATTTTACTGGTGAAGGAATGTGTGTTGTGAATGGATGCGTGTTATTGAGACTGGCTTTAATAACAGCGAAAGTAGAAGTACTTTTTGGTGTTGGCTCTATGATAGCCATCAGGATTTACAGGTCCTATAAATCCAATGTCTTGGACAAAAAGCACACTCTGTCACAGTGCCAGGTGGTAGAATTCATTCTAATTGAGTTGGACGGACTCTGGAAAAAAAAGTTTCTTTGTTCACCCTTTGTCATGCTGTTCACTCTGAAATGTTGTTTTACAAGTTTATAGGTAAAAAGAAAAAAATAATCACGAAAGGGTTTTGCTGTCTTGGTTGGAGAAACCCTGGTAGATTCACAAAATATTTAAGGGCTCATTGTCACTCATTTGACTTCATGCTTACCATTGTTCTCATTAACTTACCAATTATTGTATTGCTGTTAACATGGGTATTTCTTCTTTTACTCAGTAAATAAGTGAGAACCCTGGAGTTTGAAAGAGAGAAATACTGAAGCACGGAGCAAAAACAAATCCCCGTAAAACCCTCAACTGAACTTCAAAGATGAAAGCAGCATTCATTATCATTCTGCAAATGGCTACACGTGGGCGCCAATGTTTCTTTGTCCAAATACGTTGGTGATATCAGGGCCTGCTTTCTATGACCATTTTAAACACTAGCATGGTTTACTCCCTGTGCTGTAGAGTAAGTGGGTATTGCAAGGTTTGCATCAAACCTCTACTTCTGTTAAGAAAAATATGGTTTATTTTAATGGTTGGCATCCAGATAGGCCTAGTGGTCATTTAGCTGACCTCACCCTGAATGAGAACCCTATCTTCACAAAGGTGCTTAGCTCACCTTCTCCATGGCACCTTTACAAAACAGTTTTTCTCAGTAAGCAATAAGCACCTTAAGCTGCACAGCACAGCTGTTCATGCTTTCAGTGCTAGTTCACTATGGGAAAAGGATGAGCTGAACCAGAAGATTTTTGGGAAGCAACTTTTAAAGAAGATGCTGGGCTTTGGGATTGAGGGTAATGTGAAAAACTTCACATTTGAGATGCAATGAATGAAGCCAAACGGAAAAATTCGTTGAAAACTATGAGGCACCTTGAAGTTTCTGTTTTTGTGAACATTTCTTGTGAAGAAATGTCTATAGCATTTTACTGAAGGAATCAATGAAAAGAAGTATTTTTCTGTAGAGTGGAATTATATGAAGCACAACTTGAACTGTCATTAAAATAATGTGTTTCGTAAGAGTTTTAAGTAACAGGGAGCTCAACACCAGAAAATCTCTAACTTTGCATGTGAGGTATGTAAAATATAATATTCTTTCATGGGGAAGCTGATGATAAAATTAAGACTGGCTTAACAAGAGGGGAACTTTTTCGATTTTATTTTTATTGGCACATGAATGGAGTATGTGCATTTTACAGTGATCTTGGGAAGTGGGTACCTGTACATAGTACAGCCAGTTTCCTTTTGTGTCACCCCTTCCCAACCCTCCCCACGCCCTCCTTCCTCTCTAATCCCCTTTTCCCATTTCATTCCTAATGATATCGTTAATTCTAGTCCATGTTATGATATATAGTGATAGTATTCACTGAGGTTATTAGGTTCCTGTACATAGAATAAAGAAAACTTGAGAAGTCAAAGATTTCCCTAATATGTGTAGGATTTCTCCAACCTATTTCACTTTCTCTTAGTTTTTTTCTTACTCGGAGTAACTCACTAAGTAACTCTGAGTGAAATATAAATATACATACTCAGCACATAATATTAACCTACTTATTGTACATATACAGTAGTATTTGTTTGTCAGTGTGTTTCTGTGTATATCACACATGCAAAGATTCTTTATTCTAATTTATTCTAATCCAATTATTCTAATCCAATTTTTACAAATTTACATACTGATTTACCTGATGATTTTTATGATTCAGTGTAATAAAAGGTAATTTTCCTCACTGAAACTTGAAATGAAATCTCCATAGTTCTTTCTAATTAAGCATCTGCTGTGTTACATAAACCAAAGGGTTCCTGGAGATGTTTTTCTGCCTTAGGTACTTGTCAGGTTCTTTGAGTTTTCTTTTGTTGAGAGAAATAACCTAAGACAAGTGATAATGAGTTTACATTAAATTCTACCAAACAGAAGCCTGTTGAAGTATTGGTAAAGTTTCCCTGTTTGAAAGTTGCTTGAAAATTTAGCATTGCTATTTATGCCATTGTGTTAAGCCACTTATTGGGAACTCCTAATACGGATACTTAATACAACAAATTCATCCTCCTGTGGTGTCCAGCCCAAACTTTCCTCTCCCTGTGTTCCTCAAAAGTCCTGAGCCAAGAGTTAAAAAAAAAAAATGGCTCTGTTCCTTTGAGAGAAATTTTGAAAAATTATACAAAGTATACATCATCAGATAATATGGTTCCAGTCTATAATTGACTCTCTGAGACAATAAAAAGCAATCACGGTACACGAACTGCTGGGAACATTGGCTATTGCAGCCAACCGGAGGAGGGCCGGTCTGTGCGGAGAAGGGGCTTCCTCTACTTCCACCCATCCGGTCTTTTTAGCTTCAAGGATCTTTCTTTAGAATTAACCGACATTTTGATCTGTTTCCTCTGTGAATTCACTTAAACACTTGTCTTCCTACCTTCCATCAGCCTAAGAACCAAAGAATCAAGCACGTAACCAAGCACGGAAGCTAAAGGATCAAAGCAAAAAAAAAGGAAATGATGAAGAAGAGCTCCAAATGGTGTCTTTAGTCTGTTTGCTGAGCTGACAGTGTGAGTGGAGAATGAATTAGTGATAATCTGCGTGGTCCTCCAAAACATGGTATGCAGCAGTTAAGGTGGTGGGCGTTCAGTATATATTAATATGTTACAACACACAGCTTCCATTACATAGTTGCTGAGCATACTGGGGCCTGCAAGCCTCTTAGAAGATGCCTATAGTTACTCAGAAGGGCAATTCTGTCTAGCAGAGGAATGTTGTCTGATTACACCACCGCTTTAACTTATTTTATACAGACTTGCCTTTAAGTGGAGCCTAAGCGACCCAGTATTTCTTTGAAACTACCTTGCTTCACTCACATGTAAACCTACTGGGCCTCTAAAAGCAGGGACCTCTTCAACTACTATAACCTGTGCACTTACCGGATGGATATTAAATAATGAAGAGAATTTTCATCCCATTTCACACAAGAAGAAACAAGTCTAGCTGTTCTGGGTAATGTTTCAAACATCCAGTCAGTATGCCTCATATGTCTAACTCACACAATCTAGGCCTGTTCTCTCCGTGATCGTTTTTCTCACAAAAAATCTCCATACATAAGAATAAAGTGAATGACCTTAGATGTTATTAATGACAAGGAGAGACAACCACAATATTTTGAATTTATTGAAAGGTGAAGAGTTTCAAAGAGACATGCAGTAATTGCTAGCCACCTACTTGCATCCAGTATAAACAGTATTGATTAAGGGTTTCAGTTCTGTTTGTCACGTAATACAGATAGAAAAAAGAGATTGTACTTCGAAAGCACAGCTCCTTTTGAAAACAGTTTGATCGAATTTTGCTTTTGTTATGTTTTGAGAATGGTTTTCTGCTAACTGAAACTTTGCATTTATGTTATACTGACAAATGTCTACTCTCCTGTTTAGATAAACATTAAATTAAGCACTGGTTTCATAAAATTTAAGTGGGAAAATAGCCATGAAATTATGAGTAGTGATAAGGAGACCAATATTATAAAAGAATCTCTTATATAATGAAGAGAGCAGTATTATGCGAATATCTCTTACTCTCAGAACCACAAGACGCATATGCCTCCATAAAAAGCCCATGTGAGAGAGTCAGACAGCAATGTTTTCTTATTTGAGTTCTGTTTGGCTTGCCTCCCATATTTGCTCAGTGGGAATAAGGTTAAGACCTTTGAAGAGAGCCTGCTATCACAATTATTTAATGTCTTAGTTACTACTCTCTCATTGTTGGGACAAAATACCCAACACCCAATGTTAAACGTGGAAAGGTTTATTTAGCTTACAATCTGTAGAGGTTTCAGTCCATAAGTGCCTGGCTCCAAGGCAGGGTGGCACGGCAGAGAAGTATTGCAGAGGAGAAACAGTTCATGCCGGGTAGAAAGGAGTAAAGTGAGCAAGAGAGAAGACACTCCTCTGTCCCTTACATTGTATCCAGGTTACTAGGACTAGGGCAGTGCCAAGTCAGTCAGTGGGCTAATTTAGTAATCACACACCTTTACTACAAGCACCCCTAATCTTAGCATTGCAGCATGAATCAATCACCACTCTAGAGTCAGCCACCTCTGAAAAACCTTCACCTATGGCTACATGAAGCTTTGTGGGGAACCTCTAGACACAAGCTAGAACAGTAAGACCCCACTCTTTCCTTTAAATGGCTTAAAATTAGTGGCACAGAGTGGTTTATGGTCATTATTTTCTTGATAGATGAACCTGAGGATAAAAAAGTATTTTTGGTGGGATTTTAAAGGTATGATATAGTATAATCCAAGGATATTTCGTGTTTTAAACTTATCCAGGAAGCAAGTTTTTGCAGCATAAATCTGAATACATGCTGTTTTGTTTTGTTTTGTTTTGTTTTGTTTTGTTTTTCTTTTTCCCATCTGTTTTTTCTCAGAAGATTCCCATTCACATAGTTCCCTATTGTTTCCAATTGCCTTCTGGTCTCTGACTTAAAGCTGTCTCTTTTCCTTTCCTTCTGTTATTTGTGGAAAACTTCAAAAACTATATTCAATGTTTTTCAACAGCTGTACTCAAACTCATGTTGATTTTCTTATTCTCACTTTGGAAGAGCCTCTCTTCATCTGACTCTGTAATTTTGTTCGGAATTTCAGAATCTCTTTGAATTCTAAATCCATTTATCTCTTGCCCGGTCCCTGAGTCATCTTTCTGAGCCCTAACATCCCATTTCCCAACGTGAATTTTATAACTAGCCCCTGCTGAATTTCCTCTTCCCCCCACCATCACTGCGCTTAGTCTAATTTAAATGGTGGTGTTTCTTCAGGAAGTGGTATAATGCCAAGGAAGAATGGAGTTATTCTCTGTCACCATGTGAATGTACTTTGTTCTCTGTCGGATCAGTCTGAAGACTGTTTTCAGTAGCGACTATGAAGAAGCCCTGCAGTGCTCATCATAACATTCTATGCGGCATGACATCTCTATTCTTTCACAATCACTTACCTTTGGAATTGCTGATTTTGATTTTTGTTTTACTTTTTGGACACATGCTAGAGAAAATCTAAAGGATTTCTCATTTGGATTTACCTTGAGAGTTAAAACATTGCCTAAAGCTTTGCATTACAAATGGTTTCACTTGGGTTTTGTTCTCTAAACAGTTTATAAATGGTTGTGTGCAGAATTCCCAGCCAGGGCTAACTAACTGCACATATGTGGAAAAAGACTGTGACCCTCTGACCCACTCCAGAAATACAAACTTGGCCTCCTCAGTTTGGAGAGGAAGTGCTTCCCTCTTGCTAGCCAGGAACTGTGACTGATGCTTTGCTCAGGTCACTTATACATCTGAGCTCTTCCAGTTAGTAGTGCAAAAAATGACCTCAGGGCCAGGATGTGCGTCTTGAAGACTTGACTCTGTCCTTGGCCCAGGTCACTTAAAGTGCACAGGCCTCATGATTATTTGTGAGACACAAAACAAGAACTCAGGCAAAGTGAAAATTATTGATAACTGCCCTAAAGTAATTGGTCTTTTGCAAGTTAACTAAAAGGGAAAAAAGGCACTGTCATACCTTTTCCCCCTTCTAATATACTTACATCTATTTACAAATATATTTATCATTTAAATGATTTTTAAAACTATTTATTTGTTTATTTGTTTGTTTTTACAGTGGTAGCTATGAAATCTCAGGCTTTGTGCATGCTAGGCATGTGTTCTACCACTGACCTCTGCCCCTACTCCCTAACGTGATAGCTTGAAATTACAGGATGGCTAAGTAAATCTAATTCTTATATACGAGAACTCACATACTTATAATTTTCATAGTAAGAATAATTAAATTCTGCTCTCCTTGTGATTTTGAAGAATATAATGAGTTGTTATTAATTATACTCCCCCACTTTGCACAGTACATCTCTTGAGCCTGTCCCTCCTGTGTAGTTGAAATTTTATACACTGAGTAACGTAACTGCCACTTCACAGCCAATCACTCAACAATCTGCCCCTTGGTACCACCATTCCACTTCTGGACTTTATAAGTTTGCTTCTTCTTGGATTCCACATTTATGTGAGGTTATTCAATATTTGTCTTTGTGCTGGGGATATTGCTCAGCAGCAGAGCGCCTGCCTGGCAAATGTGAGGTCGTGAGTTTGATTCCCATAACAACCCCCCAAAAAGATTCATCTTCCTTGCCCATTTTCTGGGTTGACATAATTGTTCAGGCAAATGACGGAATTTTCCTTTTTAATGCTGAATGCTATTCCAATAGTATTTTCTTTATCTATTAGTTTTCTTTATCTATGCATCCACCCATTAGCCCTTTGTCTGATTTTATAGCGTGGCTACTGTGACTAGTACTGCAGTAATCAGAGAACTGCATTATCTCTTTGACATGCTGATCTTCTTTCCTTTGAATGCATGCCCCATACTGAGATTGTTTCAGGTGGTTCCATTTCTATACATTTTTAGGACTCTCCATGCTGATGTACCTAATGGCTGTACTAACTGACAGTCCTACTAAGAGGGTGAGTGGGTTCCCTTTTTTTTTCCATATCTTGACCAACACTTTCCAATTTTAATGCATTTAGTAACAGCCATTCCAGGGTCATGTGACAGCTCATTGTGTTCATTTTCATGTTCATCATGCCTACTGAGTTTGAACATTTTTCCTGGACTTGTTAGCCATTTATATGTCTTACTTGATAAATGCCTTATCCTTTCTCCATTTTAAGTTATTTGTTTTCTTGTCATTGAATTGTCTGAGTTCCTTATATATCTTATCTGTTAATGGCTTATCAGGTACATAATTTGCAAATATTTTCTTGCATTCCATAAGCTGTTTCTTCTTACTGTTGGTTGTTTCCTTGGTTCTGCAGATGCATTTTTAAGTTTTATATAATGTTATTTGTCTATTTTCATTCTGTTTTGCTGTGTTTTTGGAATTCTATCCAAAAATATTATGCAGATGAAAGTCCTGCCACTTTCCCCTATGGTTTCCTTTAGTATTAGAGCTTTAGGTTTACTGTTTCTTAATTGCCTTAAGGTGATTTTTATTCAATATTAGATAAAAGTTGATTGCATTCCTCTGTATGTAAATATCCAGTTGTGCCATCACCACTTATTGAAGAGGTTCTTCTCCCATTTTGGATTCTTGGAATCTTTGGCAAAAATCAGTTAATTAGAAACACATGAATTCATTCTTGTACATTCTATTCTGTTCCAGTGGCTAATGTGCTTGTCTTTGTGCCAGTACTGTGGCATAATGATTACTATATCTTTGTAGTATAATTGAAAGTTAGGTAGTGTAATACCTCTAGCTTTGTTCTTCAGGGTAGGTGACTTTTGCTTTGTTCTGTAAGAATCTTAAGATTGTTTTTTCTATTTCTGTGAAAAATAGAATTAGAATTTTGATAAAGGATTTACTTAATCTGTAGGTTTTATTTTGGATAGTATGGTGATTTTTACAACATTGAAATTTCCAGAACATAATAAATCTCTCCTTGTTTGTGTCTTCTGAAGTTACTTTCATCAATATTGTCTTCAATATACACATCTTTTATCACTTTAAATTCATTTGTAAGATTTTTGTTTGTTTTTATATATTACAAATGGATTTTCTCTATTGTTGTGTCATGTCTTAGTTACTTTACTCTCATTACTGAGACAAAATGCCTGACCCCCAAATTAAAGAGGGAAAAGTTTGTAAAGGTTTTAGTCCATAATCCTGTGGCTGCAAGGCAGGGTAGCTTGGCAGGGGCAACAGTTCACGGCAGTGCCAGACAGCAAAAGCAACAAGGGCAGCAAGGAAGGAGTGAGGGAGCAGCCTCCTCCCTTCCCTTGCGTTGTGCGCAGGCTGTTCTCTGCCGCAGACGGGGCAGCGCTCACACCCATCATCCGGGCATCAGACCGTGAACGAATCACACACTACGGAAGCCCGCCCGGCAACGAGCATGAGGCTTTGGGGGTGTCTAAACACACAGCATAGCATGTAGCTTTCTTCTTTCTGTATAAAAACACTACAGATTTTTTATGTTGATTTTGTTCTGCAACTTTGCTAAATTAATTTATTCTAACAGGTTTCATATATATATAATCTTCACTTCTTCCTTTCCATTTACTATGACTTTTATTTTTTCTTTCACCTGATTCCTCTAACTAGGATGCCTGATATTAGCTGAGTTGAAGTGCTCAGAATAAGCAGCCTTGTTTTGCTCCTGATCTTATGGGAAACGCTTCCTACTTTTCGCAATTGAAGATAAGGCTAAGCATTTGTCTTATGTGCTGTGGCAATTAAGTTAGGTTGTGCAAAGGATTGGCTTGGGATTGGCCAAAACACACTACTTAGGTACGTCTGGAGACATGAGCTGAGAGTCTGTATCTGGTCCCTGCCCCTTCCTCCCTGGTGCTGTCAGGGTGCTCTGCCACCTGCCCACAATGAGCTATGCAGCTTTGGCCCAGCACATCCTTCTGTCCTTGTTTTCTGCCTTAGATCCAGAAAGCCATGGACTAAGTCCTCTGAAACTGTGAGCCAAGCAATCTCTCCTTCAAGCTGTGGGTTTTGATATTTGATCCCAGCGATTGGAAGGAGACCGATATCTCTGTGGCCTTAAGGATGTTCAGAGGCCTACCTGCTACACATTCGTATTTGAGTTTCTATCCTGAAAGAATGTTGAATTTTTCTTCATTTATTGAGATGATAATATTGTTTTCGTCCTGCGTTCTGTTAATGTAGTGTTTTATGATACAGTTTTTATTATGAAAACATCTTTGCATTAGCTGAGCAAATTATTCTGGTCATAGTGAATAATACTTTTAATATGCTGCTTTTAAATTCAGTTTGCCCATATTTCATTGAGAATTTTTACCTCTACATCATCAAGTATCTTGTCTATAATTTTTTCTTATTATACTACCCTCCTTGTCTAGCATTGGCAGCATCACAGTAACTGTATCATAAGATAAATGAAGATGCTTCCACGCCTTGATTTTTTTGAAAGCATTTGAGAAGTATTGGTTTTCATTCTTAAGGTGTTTGGCACAATTCAGTAGCTAAGCCCTTAAGTCCTGGGCTTTTTTGACAGGAAAAAAATTATTACTGTATCAATCTTCTTTCCTGTTATTAGTCTGTTCAGATTTTCTATTTTTTCATGGTTCAGTTTTAGTAGGTTGTGCATGTCTATGAATTTATCTAATTTATTGGTGTTTAATTATACAGGCTATCATCTTGTGATGCTACATATTGCTGTAATGTCAGTTACAGTAAATTTAATTTCTAATTTTATGTACTTGCATTTTCTTTCTTTTATTCTTAGTCCACATAAAATTGTGCCTGTTTTGTTTATCTTTAAAAACTAACGTCATTGTTTTTCTAGTGTCTGTTTCATTTTTTCTGCTCTATTATTTGTGATTTTCTTCCTTCTACTACATTTGACTTAATTTGTTCTCCTTTTAGTCCCTTGATATGTAACATTGAGTGAAAAGATAGATCTTTTCTATCAGCTTTATTTAAAAGTAGATTTCTGTGGTTTTGTTTATAAGTATATCTCAAAAGCCACTAATATGACTACACTTTTTAAGCAAATAAACTATCATGTAATTTATAAGGAAATAATGTTTTATCCATGGAAAATACAAATATGAATATAATCCTTGATTTGAATTATTGAAAATTGGAATAGATATGCAAAAATAAGGACTGAATAAACTCTGGTGAGAGCAATGGGGTTTTTACAAATTATTTAAACATAATTGTTAAATTACCAAGACAGCATGGATAACTAACTGTTGAGGAGAAAGGCAAATAGAAAAATCTGTACGTTCTGCTAATACTGAGGGCAAAATATCTGCAAGAGATTTTGTTTGATAAATGTAATTATTGGTTGGCATGTGTGTCTTCTATGGATTATGTATACTTTGAAGGAAGGATCATATTAACTAAATATGCAAAATCAAGACTCAGGACAGAATATGAATAATAAGAATTTCTGAGATAACGCACAGAAGATACCAAATAAAATTACAAAATTTTTTCTATAATCTGACTACAATTCTATAAAAATAATGTATTCAGAAACCCAATATTTGCAGGTTTTTCTGCTGTGATGATTGCAAGGATTATCTGTGTGGTACAATAATAGTATTATAAAGTTCACTATATATTTTTTAAAACTTTATGTGATCTGAAAAAAGAATCATATTGGCTACAGAAACATGAGCATAATTTAGCAGTTTTGAAAGGCAACGTGAAGAAAATACTCATTTATTCAATTAGAAAGTTTAAAGATGTTTATCGCCATTAACATGTATTTGCATAAGCTTTTAGATCTCTATCATTTGGAATGAGGTGTCAAAAATGATCAAATTTTAATTACTCACTTACCAGAGAGCACAAGGCCTTTTATGACCTGGTCTGTCCTCTTTTAACACCAAAGCCAGTGCCCTTAGTACATAATGTGAGTCCCACCCATCTCTGAGGCTGAAAGAGTAGTCACCTTGTGCCCTTGAGAATGGAATTATAACATGAGCAACATACATGGCATAGTGACGAGCTGTGTATCATCCAATACCTAACTGTTTACAGGCCATATGCAAGGATACTTTGATGTGTTCTCCCTTTCCCTGAAGTTAATAAACCCCACATTTGATTACACCTGACACGCATTAAGTCCTTACTATGTACTAAAAGTATACTGAGTTCTTAAATACACTACTGGAGCATTTTTCAAATTGATATGATTATCACATGCATTTTTAGGAGAGGGAGACAAGGAACCTTCCCAGAGTGCTACAATATGAAATAGTAGATCTGAAATGTAAATTCTGGTCTGCACTAAAACTTAGTCATTTCGTTTCTTAAATGTCATCCCTCCACTATGCTGCCTCTGTTCTTGCCCTTGACTTGCAAGGCTCAGTGGGTGGCCGCAGAGTTTCAGAGCTTTCCCTTTGCCTCCACCCAGCTAGGCTGATTCAGATATCCTTCCTTCGTTTGCCTTAATACAACTCTTTGTTCTCCCACAAGTATAGCAATCAGTTCGTAAACTAGTTATAATCAGTGATCTTTCTTTTGCACTGAGAGGAAGAATTATATCTTTCTTCGAAATAAGAGCATCCTGTTCTTGCTCACTGTGCTTCATACATGAAGTAGTCAGCCAGCGCATGTCTGACAGCATCAAATACTGAGTGGCTGAACCACTTCTTAGAATTCCTGTCCTTGGACGTTGCATCAAGAAGGGTCATACACATGCTTTTGGTAGTGATTAGAAACAGATAAAACTGTAGCCATTTATTGCAGAGCTGTAGTAAGAACAAGTTCTTGTTGAAAACAGAAGAGTTGAGGAACTCTTGGAAATGCACTGTAATTTTTAAACAGTGCTTTAATCAATGCTGTTTAAAAATGTGTTTGTGACTTGTTAATCCATTCCTACTAAATCTAAAGCAATTTTCACTTTTTGTGACTTGTTACTCCACTCATGAAATCTCAAGGGGACTCATGACATGGGTTATCCCATGATGTTGCCCCATCAGTTTCAGGGCAAACTCGTGATGCAGAGTGGTCAGGTTTTTTTTTTTTTAACTCTTTTGGGTTTATCTGACCTTTGGGTCCCCAGTTCATACCCTTCCTAGAGTCCCTTTCTCTTGCCTTCTCCCATTCTAAACCTGATTTAAACTACTTAGAAAGTCAGTGTTCTACTTTATGAAAGTTTTCCCACCTACTTTACCTCTAAGTAAATCCCTTCTCCAGGAACTCATTATTGCCTAATGTCAAATAATGCAAAGGCCAGTAATACTGTTGACTATTTCCAGTACTAGGTGAATTGTACTGTATATTGTTTTTCCTAAAAATACCCATAAGGGATGCCATGAATTTCACTTCTTATTCAAAACTGCAAGGTATAAAGTGCCCTCCATGTGCTAGGATGTATTGTGAATGTTTTACAAATATTTTATTTCGAAAAGATTTTCATTTCTTTTTGAAAACTCTCAGAGAGCACTGATTAAAGTCAAAAGTTCATTTCGGAACCAACTTTCTAAAAATATGTTGGACACTCAAACTTAATAATTGTCCTAATGCAAGAAAACAGATGAAAGTATAAAATTAGTTCTGGAATGGGTGCTTCATGTGACTTAAATACTTAGTATAAACCATATGTATGGAACTGTTTATTTTCCTTGGTGGTTGTTGGTGCCTTTGTGAACCCTTATGGCTAGCCTACCTCAATTTCATATTTATCCTAAGACTTTGTCGTGTCTGCTATTGGTACAAAGGGACCAGGCAAAATAGTTTGACTCAGCTGTCATGCACATGGATGTGTGCATACACACACACACACACACACACACACACACACACACAAATACACACATGCCCACACACAAATAAAATAAAATTATAGATCTTATTCTGAAGACTTGCATTTATAAAGAATGACATCACTTTACTTTTATTTGGATAATGTTATTCAGTCATTTTACTATTTATAAAAATAAGCAAAATTTTTCTCTCATCCATTTATATGCATCATTAGCACACTTATTAAGTTTGAGAGCCAGACATAATTTTAGAAAGTTGGCTCAGAAATCAACTTTAATCTGTTCTCTCTTACTAAGGGTTTCCAAAGTAAAACTCAATTCTTTTAATACTAAAATATTTGTAAAACATTCAGAGTAGATCCTGGTACGTAGTGAGCACATAATATCCTGGCTTTTACTTTCTTTGAAGTTGTGGGGTCCAATTTTAGTGTTGGGAAAGAACGAAAATATGTGCATGATGAGATAAACCGAGAGCAGAAATTCATTTCTGTTTATGCTCAGAGTCACTCTGCTAACACTGAGCTCCTCCATTGGGGTTTCCATGAAGACCTGAAGTTGGAAAGAAAAAGGCAACGTTTCACCATGACATTTGGTTTAAATTTGTGAGCAATTAAACTTTAATGTTATAGTACCAACATTTTTCCTTTTCTGGCCTCAGAAACATCAGATGTTTCTGATGTATTTAGCAAATACGTTCCTTTTCTTATCATTTCAATTCATTCAGGTTTGCTAAAAGTAAAGTTCATGAGAAAGAAAAACTAAGAAAGTTGTTTATCTCTCATCAAATAGTCAAGATTGTTTAGCAAGTGGAAGATTACTTTACCTATTTAAAAGTTTGCTTTTCGGTAAATAAATACATTACAGGTTTCTAAACTATAGACAGAATTTGGAAATAGTGAAAAACAACCTGATCATTTATTCTGTAAAGCAGCCTGTGTTGAGAGCAATGCATATATTTTTACTTCTTTGGCACTACACGTGGAGTTAAACTGTAATCTAGATACTGAAAATCTTTCCAGACTTTTTCTTAAATTTAATAATTACATCTATGACTGCTCATGTGTATTTCTGGAAAAAATAGTCTTAAAACTTTAAGATTTGATATGAAGATATAATTCTGCTTATTCACATTTTCCACTTAATATTAGATCTATCCTATTTATGATTTCTTTTTCACTTAGAAACTGCCCCCAGAGACTTGAAAATGAACAGCAAGGATTTTTCAGGGAAAACAAAAAAGCAAACCTAAACATCACTGAAGGTAAAGCTGTAATATTTCCTGTCACTCTGGAACAAAGGTTGTCTAATATTTCAAACCCTGCGGCATGAGAACAATACTCCAACTTTGGCATTTCGAATGCATATATATGAGCAGAGCAGGATTCCAACAATCCATCTTTTCTTTATAATCTTGCAGCAGTTCCAAAAGTCCTTAGCTAGAGGATATATTTGGAAAGTGCTGCTTTTCCACTCTTACCACATTCAGGTAACCATTCCAAAGCTGTTAAGGTTCCACTTGAGAGGTAAATTGCTATTACCATTTGTGCTGTGTGTCATAAATGGCCTCTATTATTTTCAGGGAGAACCCTCAGCAGCAATTCTAAAGGAGTGGTCAGAGATTTGATTATATGAGTCTCTCTCCTGAACACATCCTTTCGCATTTGACATTTACACTGGTTGCGAATTTTTATGTAACTCGTTAGAGAGGAGTCTGAATCTCTTAAAGAGGTGTTACTCTTCCTGCAACCCTCTGGCAAAAGAAGGTCTTTTATTGAATTTAAATGTTTTGAGTTGAAACCTGTACTTGTCCGATTGGAAAATGTTTCAGGGAGCAGATTTTGTTATTTTTCTAAACTGAGCTGCAGAAATAAAGCTGCAGGTATCACTGGCCAAAAGGAATATTTTGCCTCAAAGAACTGAGAAAGAGAGGAAATGACTCCAGTGTTTAGAATCTTTTTATTTCCTCTGTGAACGATATCTGCGCAGCTGAGATGAACCGTTCCAATTGGCCCCCACCTGGACTTCTTAGGGACTGAGATTAGGAAGCTGTACGGTGAAAACAGCCATTGTACAGACTGCTTCCAGCTTAAGAGCCTCAAAGTTTTTTTTACATGACTTCTTGCCATAGTTTATTTTTTCCCCAACGGTGACAGACCTATTGTTTACTGCTTACTTTGCCAGAATTATTTCCAGTCTTTTAGTCATTTAATTTTTTCTCATCTCATTTGGGAAAAGACAGAGTTTGTGAGGGGAATATACAGGGTTTCTATGATATTTCTCTTTTTGTGAGATGTGCAGTTTGCCCATTTGTGTTGCTCTCCATTTGAATAAAATATTGCTGGGATACAGTCATGCTTATAAAAGTGTGATATTTCTTTTCCTCATTTCATTCTACACTTGCCTTTTTGCCTAGATTTTCATGTATGAGAAGAATACAATGCTTGATGTAATCTCAAAATTCAACATCCATAACTTCTTTTGACATAATCATGCCCTGGAGAAATAGAATGACATTCATCATTCCGTAAAACATCCTGTGCTTTGGATTTTTTCCCCTGTCGTGAGAATCTTATGAATCTTTGCATGGCTGGTGCCTAGCATGGTGCCTGGCATGTTTCAAGTTGTTGATACAAACTTAATGGGCACAATAGTCCAGAAAGGGTAGCATAGGACAGGTCGTAGATGCACAGATCAGTTAAGATGCACATTTAAAAATCAAGGATTATTTTGTGAGTTAAATGTATTGAGGAGATAGCATTGACACAATTCTCTGCTCTAAAAATTTTAGTGTTTCATTATTTTTATCTATTCTGTGGAAAGTTATGCAGTACGTCATGTTTTGTTATGTTTGACTGATGTGTTCAGACTTCCTTGTGGGTGGTTTTCTCTGTGCCACTTGTATTTGCAGTGTTTTGTGGGATTTGAAAAGAACTGGTAGTGTTTCTCTCATTTCACTTATAAAGCATATTTTAAAATGAACCTTAGTAACCTGACATTTACCACTGAATAGGATATGCATGCCCTAGATTTGCTCATTCTAAATTGATTTGAACTAGTATTTGTCAATTATAAAGTTTTGACAGACCCTGTGCTTTCACACTAAGTATAAGAAGCAGGGACAATACATTGCCTATCCTCGAGCTCTCAAGGAATGGATGGACAGGCACCAAATGCAACGCCAAGGACAGTCTGAGCAATAGTCACTAGGAATTTGTAACAGTCATGAGTACTTTTTACACAGCAGATCTTTTTCTAATAACCCTGTGTCTTAACGCTTTGAATTCTCCTAGATCTCACAGAGGAAAGGATTGGAATGTGGTACTCTAAATCACTTAGCCTCCAGTCCACAGAATCCAAATGTGTTCTCTTTACTGTTATGCATCTGTGCTACCAATAAAATGCGCTTATGCAGAAAACAGGAAGTGGTTAAATCACCCTTAAGTTTGGAAAAGGCACAAAGGAAGCTGCAGGGAGGTGATATTTGAGCTTGACTTTGAAGGATGAATGGACGTTTTTCTAGCCTTGATGCCTGGAAAAGATTTACATGGAAAAGAAAAAGCCCAGCAATGTCAAAATGTACAATTACATGACATTTTCTGATTTTGTAAAGGTGCAGCACCTGCACGTGTCAGAACAATAAGTGATACAACCTGAAATGCAAGCTGGAGTTTTCTTGTGAATGATCTTGCGTACAAGTCAGAATAAAGGGCTTGTTATCAAAGCACTGTGGACCAGAGACCTTTATGTGTAAAATGACATAGCTGAGGTTACATTTTCAATTTGATTCTGGCAAATGAATTGGAAATGCCAGACGAAGATGAGAGGAAGTTGAAGGAAATCAGGCTAAGTGGATGCACTCTTTCTTTTTCATTCATTGGCTAGTTATCAAAGGAATGACCGAAGAGTGACTTGAACTATTTTTCCCCGCACTACAAGTGGGAGACCAAAGTTAGGCAATTCAGAGGCAAGATAGTGACTCATTCAGTAGGGCCTGCACCATCACCCATTCGTGATGTGTGCCTTTGTTTTCATGCCTTTGCCTTCTGGGTGCACAGGGCTGCTCCAAGGTAGCATAGCGTGTGCATTCTAGGAAAGAGGAACTGAAAACTGAGGGCAAGTGTAGGTGCCAGCTAGTGTGTCTCTCCAGGTCATTGGCCCCAGACTATATTACTGCTGTGGGCCATTACATCCAAGCAATGCTGGAAATCACAGTCTTTATAGCTGGGCACACTGTCTACAATAATAAAAAGAGTGCAGTTATCTATGTGAGTGTTGAAGAGGACATAGACTAGGGAATTTACCTGTGTAAAACCCAAATGGAACATATGCCAGAGAAGAGAATCAGCATGTTCTAGGGGTTTATACAGTGAGCCAAACAGGGAAAAGGAGAAATCCAAGAGTCTGTTTTGGCCTCAGTTCAACAACTGTGTCATAATGTTTTTAAGAATATCAAAAGTTCCAGTTTTATGGAGAAAATAATACATCTGACTAAGGATATTTTGAGTTTCATGCCTCTCCAGGACATGCTGTGAAATATTGGGAAAGCTGGTAGAAAATCAGGTAGAAAATCAGGAGATGATGGTCTGGACATCAAGCAATCTAAGCACAGCCATGACAAAGTCCCCTAGGGAGAACATACAGGGTGACATAAAGGAGATGAAGGAGAAGAAAATTATTGCTATGGTTGATACATTGTGTCAACTTGGGGAATCTAGGGGTTTAGCTAAGTAACTCAGTAGCTGTAAATCTTGGGGTAAAAAGGACATGCCCTTACCCTTCAGGGATGTTGTTTATTGTGTTAATTTGAGAAGTTTAAAAGGTTAACTATGTGACTCAGAAGGGAGCTGGGGTACTGATTTGTATATATCCTGAGGCTGTGGAAGAGGAGGGCATGGAGACTGTGTGAGAGCTACATGCCCCCCGGGGTGGGGGCAGGCTGTTTACAAGGTAATGGATAGAAAGAGGCTGCTTGCAGCCATTCGTCCCTTTTGCTCTGGTTGTTTTTGCTGTGCTCTGCGGCCATGAACGTTTGCCCTCTGCCATGTGCCATTCTGCCTCTTAAAGCAGCCAAGTATGGACTGAAACCTCCTCAAACTGTGAGCTAAATAAACCTTTTCTTCCTTCATTTTGGGTGTTGGGTATTTTGTCTCAAAAATGAGAAAAAAGTAACCAAGACAATTATAAAGGCAAGCTGAAATATCAGAGGAAGGAGACAGATGCCATAAAAACTAGAGTAGCATTTCTGAAAAGAAACAAATAGCGTGCATAAGTTCAGGATGCAAGAAGCTTTGGGGTTAGCAATTAGTTCAGTGTGAGGGGTCACTGGGGGCTGAAATATGAATGCAGTTACTCATAAAGTTCTTAACTCTGTGTACAGGTTGACTTCATATCTTTGCAGGGATGACTACTGTGGAGAGAAAAACATCACTCAGTAATGAATGCAGTTCCAAAATCTACTGAGAGACAAAAATTATACTAATGGGGAAAAATCAAGGGAATCTTGGCATAAGTTATGAGTAGAATACATAGTAACAGTACTGGATTCTATATTTTATTTCTAATTCTTTTGGAATTCCTTTCCTTGCCTCAGTTTTTATCTAAATACACAATTTGATGGCTTTTTGCAGAACATTTGAGGTAACTAAAAGATCAGGAAGAAGGCCAGCTATGCAGAAGAGTGACTCGCACTGCCCACGTTCTTAGATGATCCTTCCTCTCCTGTCTTCTCATGTACCTGCATGTTATACCGAGTGGCCAGCACGTGCCTGACACTGTACTAGGCACAGGCCCCTGGGTATACGTAACTAGCACCAGACTCCCAACCAAAACCTCAGTTGGATTCTTTGAGGTGGTTTTAGAGAAATATTAAAACTACAGTTTTCCTTAGATTAATAACTTAGAAACAAATTTCCTTTGAACTTTAAAGATAGAGCAGCTATTATTTTATAAGTTAGAATGCCATTGGGTACAAAATTGTTGCTTCCATTTCTTGTTTTAGGCCATAAAGAAACCAGCTCTATGCACCGACACATATGAATAATGAAAATACCTCAGGAAATATATAGAAAGATAGCCTTGTTAGTAAATATGTATGAATATCTCCCATGGACTTCTTCTATGGTAAAGGAAGAGCATCATTAAAGATGCATCCTTTAACAGAAAAGAATATGAAAGCCGCTATAGTTTTCAGGGTCAATTTGCAACTCTCTTTTCACCTTGGCAGGAGATGTCTAAAGTTTAAGTGGCCATTTTCATCTTGTCAGCACATTTCATACCCCTGTCTTTGTTCAGCCTTCAACACGAGGAGACATCCCAGCTCATTTACAGTTTGCAATTAGCCGAGGCAGGGGTCTCCTCACACCCCCTATGATGGAAGGTAGAAGAGATGACATTCTATCTTTGCATCTTAACCAAGACCGAATTTAGTTCCTTCACAAGAAATTAATTACAATGTTCACCATCTCCAACGACAAATGATTGAGGACTCAAGCGCTACCTCTACAGCAAGACTGAGGAGGCACTGCGGTGCAGAGAGAGAAGGAGTGCACTGGAAGCAAACATCTTATTTTAGGCAGATTATAATGATTGGTCTGAGAGACAGTGGCACATAAGTGGAGAAAATTCCCTGCTTCTGTGAGTTTTTATGTCCCAAAAGTAATAAATACCTTACCCGATGTGCTGCAGTGAATTGATATATCTGCTATCGTTATTTGAATGTAAATTGTTTCAGCACTTTAGGAAAGTGAATTGCCCATATATCCCAAGACCCATAGGTACATTGCCTCAGCATGACCAGGAACTAATTTTGAGACAGAAACTAACTGAAGAGGAGAAAATCATCAATAGAAGAAGTCTGACCTTCAAATAAGGCAAGGGTTGTATGAATGGATATTTAAGGAACTCGAAAAGTGCTGGACAGACGCAAATGATGGAAAGCATGGATGAGGATTTGAGGTGTAGAAGGGAACCTAGAGTGACCTTTCTAGCCTGGACCACAGTCTTGACATGTTCACTGGAAAGAAAATGTGCAAGGAGAAAATATAATACTAGACAGAGATTTCACTCTGAATTGTTGCATGTGAGACATTTAAGTGGCAGAGTGGAGATGTTAAGTGTACAAAAATACAAGTATTGAATTAGAAGATGATGACTAGGCTGAAGACAGGCATCATAAGTGTCTTTTGGGGTAGGAATCTCACTGCAAAGTAAATATAAATACACCTATTTAATGGAACACTTCCACTCAATGATAATCGTGAGGGTTGCATTGCATCATGAGAAAATACTAATGATACAATATTGACTAAAAGAGAGATTAGCAATTCCTTCTGCTACGATGTGAAGCTATGTACGTGAAGAAAACAAGTAGATGAAGACCTTACATTGAAATCATAGTTTGCATTGGTAGTAGGATGACAATCAAATCTTAAATATGTGATTAATACTATTTTTGTATGTTTTTGCTACAAATTTACTTAAAATATTCATATATGGTTAATCTTCCATGCATTCTGATAGAAATATGAAGTTGAGGGATAGTCCTAGAAGCTAGTGATTGTTAAACTCTGTTATTTCATAAAATACAACCTTAGATGGACACAACATATATGAAATAAGTCCAAATGCAGCAGCATGTTTTGAAACTTTGGTAGATGATCCTCTTGGACTTTTGCCCCTTGGGTCTTTAAGGGCTTTTCTTAATCTTTCGCTTAAGATCACAATTTAAAATATACTTTAGAGTCCTTTTCTCCAGGAGAAGATGTGAAACTCAAAAGTCAATCAACAAAGTAAATATTAGATTTAACTGTGTAACTGGGAGTCTTTTTCTATCTAGTTTCTATCAAAAAATTCTTTTGCCTTCTGAATTCCTGGCAATAGCACCAATTAAGATGGCAACTATGGAGTAGATTTTCTGAAAGCTCCTATTTGGACCTCAAGTCCTCTCAAAAGTAGCACCAAATTACCTTATTGTTGTTAAGATGGAAGTTCTCTGACAGTGTTTTAAAGCATGGTCATTCTTTTTTGCCACAAAATAGCCTTTACTGTGTTCATGCCCAAAAGTTCTGAGTTCACGCCCCAAAGTCTGATTCTTCTGTTCCAAGCAGAGTTGGCAGATAAAATGCCAGCATTTTAGCCAATTTGAATTTCAGATATACAATGAATATATTTTAGTATTTATTTAATATTAACATTTTAGTATAAATTTGTCTCATACAATTAATTTTCATTGTTTATCTGAAATTCAAATTCTGATCACCTTGTATTTATTTTTTCAATCTAGCAACCTAAGTCACATGACTCAGAAGGCATATTTTGGCCTAAAGATCACACTTAGTGACAGTCTTGTTATGAGCCAAATATGGTGACTGAGGCCTTGAAATGTCCTTCATCCAATTGATGTACTCTACTAGTGTAAAATATACACCAGGTTTGAAAAACTACTAGTGAGAATAATGTAAAATATCTCATTGATTTCAATACTAATTTTATGTTGAAACAATATATATTGAGTAGTTTGGATTAAAATATAAATTAATTTCACTGTTTTTTCCTAATTTTTTAAATACAGCTACTAGAAAATTTCAAATTTATACTATAACTTGCATTATATATCTGTTAAACAGCACTGATTTTCTATGACTGAGAAGTTCTGATTTTTGGCTGTTTTGTTTTGCAGAAGATATTCTCAATAAGTCTAATATATAATAACAGCACAGTAGGTTGATTAAAAGTTGTACAAGATTTATACTAAATCAGAGTAGTCAACTCAAAATGAGAAATATGAATGTGCAGTATATCTTCATATTTGAGTAGTTCAGTGATCACTTTTGAGAAGGTCAGTTCTTCTAAGTATAAAACAACTATGTACTACGTACAAATTAGTATAAATGGTGTACTTTTGCTTTATTCCGGTTTCTCATAAAACATTGAAAATGCTCATTACTTTTTGACTTCAACATTTCAGTATTTCCTCAGAAAGTTCTATGATAACACACTGGTATTCTATTCGATGAGGTGAATCATCCTAAATTTGAAAGGAATAGCAACACATTGAGTGCTAAGGGCAAAATTCTTGTCAAAACTAATTAGAATCATTTCTTCACCGTATTGAATTTCCCACCAAGTCCTAAGTGTTGATCCTCAGTGCGTTCTCATCTTGCAAATATCATCTCCACAAGGGAGGCCTGCCTGACTGTATTATCTAAACCAGCACCCTGGCACCCCTTCAATCTTACCTAGCTCCATCATATTTTTTCATAACATGAACATTCTATTTTACCCCATTCCTTATTTTATTGCCTCAATAATTTATATTAAGTAGTCTATATTTTTCTATCTCCCCAACTAACACAGAGCTTCCTGAGGGCAAAGTTGTTTACTATAGTATCCACAACACCTGAGCCCTACTTCATGTGTAGGTGAGTGGCTGTGATCCTCAGAGCTCACTGATACTTCTTAGTACATGCATCTCTCATCATTTTGTGTTACTTATGAGTTTGTTGTTGTTTGAAACACTAAGTTGTAATTAATCTGTTTCACTGATGAAGTCAGCAAAATATAGCTCCTGAAGCTCTGCATATTTGCCTTTTCATGATGGGCTCCGACCCTGAATTAGGTACATGACCACCTGGAGTGCAGTTATAGTCTGTAAAGCCAGAACTCCAGGGCTCCACAAACCTGTCCACATAGAACTACCTCATCTTCACCCTCTTTGACCTTCCTATCTGACCTGACATGCCAGAAAATTGAGTTCATGATGTACAGAATTGTGCTGATAAATTTCTTTGCTATTTTAAAAATGGCAATGTTAATTTTTAAATAAAATGTCATACGTTTTATGGTGACCTTTCCTATCATGTAGAGTAACTTCTGTTCACTGTAATATCAAAACCTTTATTATCCACAATCTTATGATGAAGAAACTGAGACAAAGAATTACTTGACTCAGGTCACATAATTGGTAAGGGACAGAACAGAATTTTAATCCACACTGGCTAAGTGTGAAAACTTCCAACAATCAAGACCTATAGGACCAGTGCTTCTCACATTGTATACTCAACAAAAGATACATACTGTTGACCTCTTCATTGAAAGTTTAAGATCATGAGTTATTTAATCTGGTTTGTATATACAGTTAGGTTGGAATTTTATCTCCATCTTAACATAACCCAGTATTACCCATTTTACAAGACCTGGTGTGCTATAAAATAAGCATCTCATAAAACAAAACAAATCAAATAAAAAATATGGAAAATCTCGAAGTAGTTCATAAAGAAACTTATTTGCATAGAGAGGAAATCACTAAGAAGGTAAACACAGCTGAGGGGGGCTGCCCAGAGGAAAGGACAGCAGGCAACTCCTATCACACATAGCTTTTGAGGGACAGTGGAAGGAGGTAAGCAGGAGGGTATAGGAAGGTGTCATCGCTCTAGTCCAGATGACTGTAGGAGGAGGGCAAGTCACCATCGCCCAGGCGCTGCTGCTATCCAGGGAAAGACAAAACCATGGCAAGGCTCTCTGGTGCAAACTGGCATGAAGAAGAGAAAGAATTACCTTGACTTCTTTACTTCAGTCCCTTCTTCTGCCAGCGCCTCTGGCTGACCAAGCCTTCTGGAATCTAGTTGGCCAGAGCCTGGGAAATATAATGTGCAAGGGCAAAAACAGAAATGGTCCTTAGGCTGAAAAAGCATTCACACCTGATGTCTCTGAAGGCAGAATTTTCAAGGCCTGGCCTTCTCACCTCTTCTCCTTTGTGGCATTTCAGATATTTGAGGAGAGCTGGGCACATAATCCTTACCCTTGCAGGTACTCTATGTTACAGTTAGAAGTGCTGTTCATGCATGAATTTGTTTATTCCTCAAAAGAGTCTTGTGAAGAAAACAGAACTACTATCCCTATTTCACAGATGTAGTTATTAAGGCACAATAATATTTCCCCAACATCACCAGGAAGTGACGGAAGATAAATTCGTACCTGGCTGTCCAGCTGCAACGCTTACTCTCCAACACACCACACTCCCTCCCTTTCCGAAGGTCTGGCTTCACTCGCCCTGCAAACTCACTCTCCGCACACAGTGCAAAGAACACTCGTTAAATACTTGTTTGAAAGATGGATTTCCTGATTCTCATCATAGATGATAATCTCTTGGATTTTTAAAATAGTTTGAATTCTTTTCCAAATTCTTTTCTTTCTTTTTCATCTTTCAATAGTCTCAGTTCCCAGAACCTGACTTTATTTCAATGTTTTATTCACTTTCACAGCTGATTGTTTTGTTTGGAAGGCAGCATCTCCAGGGTCAAAAACTCAGGAATACCTTCACACACCTGCAGTGTAACCTGGGGCAGTGATATGATTAAAACCATTCCTCACTTTCAGGAAGAGAATCAGTTTGATTCCTGGAAAATTAATTTTAATGAGCCATACAGACCACTAGCAACAGCTATTTTCTGTCATTAGTCAACTATTGATGGCCTTCAGAAGTTTCACATTTGTAATTTCCTTTAAATTAATAGAACAACCTAGGGAGTTTTCTGATCAAATTTTTCAGTGCATTTACTTTGTATTCTTCTTTGTTACTTAAAAAAAAATCTATCACATCCAATTTTATGATAAACTCAGCCACATGTACCATACCAAGTAAGCGGCAGAAAGGAAATTTAAATTCAAATGTGCCTGACTATAAAACTTATAAGATTTTGATGAAACACAATACTCCCCACCATGAAAGGATGCAGAGATGAAGGAAACACTGCAGATCCACAAATCAT
This sequence comes from Dinomys branickii, assembly GCA_004027595.1. Taxonomy (NCBI): domain Eukaryota; kingdom Metazoa; phylum Chordata; class Mammalia; order Rodentia; family Dinomyidae; genus Dinomys; species Dinomys branickii. Next base: position 496,312 of record PVLD010000007.1, read on the forward strand.
TTGGGCCTTAAAAATCTGAGGGGTTCCTTTAACATTCTTAGGAGTGATGTCTGTGAGTACAAATAGCACAAGACAGCATTGGAAGAATGACTTTTCATCATTTATTCTTTAGTGAGAGAAACATTAACAAACATTTTAAGTGCAATTGGGAGAGAATAATCTTAGATAATAGATCTTTTGCAAATGAAAAGGGAACCAAGAGATAGAGGGAAAGATGTGGGATGGGAAGGTGTAAAAAAATTAAGATGTGTTATTACATTTAATATATTCATTATTTACTGTAAATGTACTAATACCATTTGTAAACTATAATAAGGAAGAAAGCTGTATCCCTTTCTTGGCTCCCAGCGTTTCTTCCCATCGGATTTGTGCACATTATTTCATTCCTGGGGCCTGGGCCTTTAAAAATGAAAAACAGCACTGAGCTCTCCGGCTAGCACGTTTTTTTGTTCTGGCTCTGGACTCCAAAACTGAGTTTGAGTAGGCTCTCTATCAAAGTACAATCCAGAGAGCATTCTTAAACTTGGACCTTTTGTCCCTGCTCACTTCCTGTTGACCGAGTGACATCCCTCTGCTGGCGCTCAGTCAAGCCTTTTGAACAGAATAGGGAGCAGTGTTCTCAAGGGCAGCTGAGTAAATCTTGCAGCTGAGTAAAAGCAGTCTGAGCTGCGACCAAGATGCCGCTCTCCTTCTTCCTTGGGTTTCTGTGAGTTCAAAGGTCAAAATGAAGCCATCAGCCTAGTGTATCAGTTCATGGTTTCCCCTTCCCTCTAAGGCTCCCGGGTGCCGCCTATTCAGGTTCTTGTCTCACCCAGTTCTTCCGCCCTCAGTCTTTGTCACTTAAACACAGGCTTGTGTGAACGTGCTATTAGCTGGCAAGGTCCAATTTCGACATTAGCAGTTACAGTCCGCTTGTAGCTCCTCGCAGCTGCCTGCGCAGACTGCAAATGTGGAACTGCTGCCAATTTTCTTCGAGGGCATTTTAGTATCGTTATCCTGGTGCTTATGCTATTATCGCTAAAGTGTTGTTTTCCAGCTATTTTCTGCCTCTAAAAAGACAGGGTGGTTTAGCTATTTTATCAATGAAAGCTGAGCGTGTAGTATAGCTGACTTCTGTGACATTCCTCCTTTCTTTTATCTGTTACCTAAGCCAGGAAACAATATTGAGAGTGAGAAGACACTGTGAGAGTATACACAGGGGTGCGTGGTGTGGTCTGCAGAGGAGTGGCATGGTCTCCCGTGGACTGCGTTGGGAACGTACATTGTTGTACTCCACCCAGAAACTTCCATCAGATTAGAATTTTAACAGTGTTCCATGTGAACTTATAGTCTGAGACACGATGATGTGGCCCAGATCCGCACTTGTATATAATACATCTTCTAAGCAGTTGTGAGAGGGCTTTTGTAGTTTCTTTTTGGATGGGGTTGTCTGCTACACACAATTCCCTGTCACTCTGCGTCCTGGTAGTCTCCATGCTTAGACCTTCTTTCATCTCTATGGGACAAATGGAGTGACTACGGCAAGTCTAAATTCTGAAGGTAGCTGACATATTCCCGATACCGTACCATTCTGTCTCGTCTCCTCTGTGAGTCTGTCTCTGTCTCTTTTTGTCTCTCATTGTCTTTCATTTCCTTTAGCTTCCTTTAGTTCTCCTTTTTATGTCTTCTCAGGTTTTCTTAGTCTTGCCTCACCTTGCCTGGCTTCCAAAATTTTCAATATAAGGTTAACCATTTCATTCTGATGAACTCTACTGGTAAAATTTTCAGCCCTGTTTTAAAATGTGCTCTATGAAATGGAGTGTTACTCTATTAGATATATAGATGAGTACATTTTTTCATATGTATTTTTCCAGAAGTACAGGAGCCTCTAGAACTGTAGAGCAGCTGGATGTGTTGGGAGTTCGAGACCAGCCTGGGCTACAGAGTGAGCTCAAGGCCAGCCTGAGCTGCATAGCAAGTCTCAAAATGACAAAAAACAAAACAAGACAAAACAAAAACAAAACCTGTAGAAGAGAAAACTGCTGCTGCTGATTTTGAAATACTTAAATTAGCTTTCTGGAGTCTACCTGGCCACCAGATCTAGAAAGATCCAAAATGTGGCATTGTTGTTTCAGATGTCATTAATAGGTACATTGAAAAAAATGGAATGTTTCTACATAAATTAGAAGTGTACTGCATAGTACTAAAGCATTAGCACTAAAATGCAGAATTACATTTGAAATTCCATTACCCACAGTCACCATCTGATATTATTGAAAGTACTATTGGCACTTTTTTGGTAAATATAGGGCATTACAATGGCATGAGTAAAGTAAACTTCAAAATCAGAAAGCATCTGGTCTGAACTCATACATGCGTAGTGAATCTTTGTCTGAAATTTTACCCTCCAACAAAATAACTGCGGCCACAATGTGAATGAGAAGTTTACGAGGTAAATGCCCCTTCTGCATTTTTCACATTCTTCGAATATGAGCCATTTAGAAATCTTAGGATTTTTACAATCTTTCTTGACCATTAGTTCTTATTTGATGAAATATCAAATGACAAATATAAAAAAAAGTTAATTTCATTTTTATTTAATATACAGACATTGTATGACTGTACACTTTCTACATAGAAATACTAGATATGATCTTCCTACGAAATTTTCAATGTCTGCATTTTTTCCCCTTTTCTTCAAGTAAAGCACTAGTGGTAATAATTGCAAAGGAAAATAAACAGATGAGAAGTGATTAAGAAATGCTAAACATGTGCATAATATCCACAACTACACATATGTTAAACAAATTCCTTTCCTTTAACTGGCATAAATACTACTAGATCTCCCCAAAGTTTGTACCAACCACAGTAGCATACCCTGTCTATGATCCATAAGAAATTGTTCATTTAGGAGGGTCTTGAACTCAAGTAATGTTATCAGTTAAATTTTTATGATCTTTGTGCATTTAATTTTCATCACATTTCTTGCTACAGAATTCCATTTTTAACTCATATATGTTGGTTTAGAGAAGCAAAATTTCCTTCACGATAGGATTTAGAGAGAAGATGTCTGCACATGGAAAAATTGCTCTCCAGAATGTGTTTTGGTGGCAGAATAGTTATGTGTTCCTATGTTGTGTTGAAGGAAATAAAAATAGAATATGGCATTTATTTGATGTTCATACTTTAGGAATGAACATGGGAATTAAAAACATGTGAGGTTAGGGGAAAGTACTGATTGATCTAAGGTAATTCTTTATCAAGTTTTTTTGAGCTCCATGATTCCTTACAGAATATGTATGGGGATTTTTCTCCTATGGAGAATCTAGTCCTTCAAACAATGACTCTAATAACTACAAATAACACAAATGTAAGTTATGGACATATGGATGGAAAAGAATAGATATATGGAAATTTAGGCAGGGAAGAAAAACATAGATGACCATTAATTTACATATGCATAATGTTTTATTAAATCGCAAATTTTTCTTTTTGAATATTTATTGGAAAGCCATGAGAAGCATTTAATGAATTTTGGCTGCCTTGTTTAATCTAAATCCAAAAAAGACTTTTATTATGAAGAGAGCATAAAGAGAAATTGATACTATATAGAGTATAAATATTCTGTCAATTCTTTGATTTTTAAACTTTAAAATGTAACATACACTTACCTATTTTCAAGTTGTTCATATAGGCCATCCCATAGGTGAACAGTAGCAAAATAACATGATCTTCACAAACATAGATGCTCTTGTGAAGTCTGTGAATTAATTCTCCAATTTTACTGTTAAAAATTGAACAGAGATTGAAAGTTTTACTGTGTATTTTATGGACCAGAAGTATGACTCACAAAAAGTGTCATTAGGAAATTAGGAAATTTTTTTGAGTAAATGGGATCTGCAGCATTGTTTACAAAATTCCATTAGCACCTCATAAATCATATGGGTAATTATTGGAAAAGGAAAGAAAGTATACAGAAAGTACCAGTACACCACAGGATGGAGGGAGAATTAATTGATTTCACTTACAAAACTGTATGTAGTGTTGGCATTGTGTTTTATTGGATAGCCTGATGGATGTAGAAGGAAAAAAACAACTTAAATTCATTTTTCCTCACACTGTGCTCACAATACAGATTTCTTCCTTCACCTCAAAATGTGTGGGGATTTCTCCCTACCAGCAAACAAGCAGTTTAGCAAGGCAGGACACCATCTGTAATCTAGTACACTTCAATATAGATTCAAATGCCATGGGTCAGTTCTCAGGTTGCCCCCCACTTCAGGTGCCACTGTCAAGCCCAGGTTGTTTTGCTTGTGCTTCTGATAACCACTATAAATTGAGGCTGCCACAACCACTTGACCAGATTTGATTAATTTACTTGAGTAGCTCACAGAAACCAGGGAAACAGGTTTTCCAGTTTAATATAAAGGATGCTACAGGGCTACAGATGCAGAGAGGCATGGGCGAGGGAAGGAAGGCAGGGCCGGTAATCCCCAGGCCTGTCACCCTCCAGGCCTCTGCAGCAACATGGCTGTGAGGGAGCTCTGCTTCCACCTGTCCCTTTGGGTTTTCATGGAGACTTCACTGTACATGCATGATCATTAATAGACTGGGTGGAGAAACCCAGCAAATCTTGTGTGTTCCAATTCTTTGTGGCTTCTTTGTGCCCTATTCTTTCCTCCAGGCTGGAGCCCTCTAGAATGAGGAGCCTCCTATGAGCTACTTACTGTCAGACAGTGGTGAGTCAATTTCTTTATGGTTAACTCCAAAACAGAAATGCAGAGGAGGGTTTGCATTTTTCTGGCGTGTTTTGAGGAAGAGAGATTCTATGGCCTGCCTTGGGAAAGGAGCTATAACCATCGCTGAAAATCATTTGTCATAATATCAAAGGTAGTCAGTCAATATTTTCTTCATCCCCACTTATTTTATTTTCCTCTGACATTTTCATTTTTCTGCGAGGCTTACCCTGCCCTACACACTGTGGAAAGTGATTCTTTGCTCCTGAGCTTCCCTTTTACAAAACCCATCCAAACAGACCCTGTCATCTACCAAGTGCCAGAGCCTTTCCCATTGTAGGCCATTTTCTCTAAGAAAACAAGTGTAAAAGTCTGCCTTTTGTAAAATTTATGAGTTGTGCAAAATTAATAATCACAAATAGAAGACCGGCAATAGGTAAAATAGCACATTATTAACTTTTCAGAAGAAATAAATAATATACGCCAAATTTAGCATTATAAAATTTAAGCTCTAGGAATTTGGATGTTATAAAATGATAACTACTAAAAAATTTAGAATGGTAAAATTTGATGTGGACTGAAAAAATACAAAATTTGTGTCTCAATGATGTAATATCATGATGTGATTGAAGTATTTTTAAATGGACTAAGGAACTTGGAAATCAGTTAGTGGATGCCTTTTATATTTTCTTTAATATATCCATAAATGTTTCACTTCTCCCCCATCCCCCTCATCTCGCTACTCTCTTCTCTCTGTTCCCTCTTCTTTCCCCTCCCCTGCTTCTCGCATCACCCTTTCTCCCTTTGGCTGCTTCTTCGTATTCATTTTCCATTTTATCTTTTCTAAGTCAGTATAGATCAAAACTTCTGAACTTCAGTGTGGAAACATCTTGGTTTGTGTCAGTCTTTGCTGTGCACTGTGAAGCATTTAGCAACATTCCTAGGCTGTACTCACCGGAAGCCAAGAGCAGCTCTCTGGTTGTGGCTGTCAAAAAATATTGTCAGATTTTGTCCTTGATATAAATGCTCAGTTGGCTGCCATGTTGTTAAGAGACACTGATAGAATATTTCGCACTTTTATACAAGGCCAAATGCTGGGTGACTTGTAATGAAATTTTGCTTGTTGAATGTTCATTTTGCTTTGTAATTCTTAGGGACTACTGAAAGCTATAGAGCAGATAACACCAGAAGTATTAAGAATGAGAAATGTCTTCTTTCCTGAGTATCAGTTTAGCCTGTGGGCAGTTGCGTTTGTGACCCAGCTCCTAAATGAGACAAAGGTCAGAAGTAACCCCTTTGTCTTCTCTTCTCACTTTTCTTTTTGGGCCAACTCAATAGTTGTCATTTAATGTTCATAAACAGGAATTATATTTCACATATTTTTACATTGCTTCTCCTTCTGCTTCCAAACTATGTTCATGAACATGCTTCTTTGTCTTGGTAGGAGCTTTCATAGCATTTGTGCAACCCTTGTCCTCCCCTAGTGTCTTTTCTGCTTGGTTATTATACTTCTTGGTTTTCTGTATACACAGGAGCCCACTGTGGTAGTGTTACTGGAAAATAGAAAACAACTGAAATGAATAGACAATTTGAAGAAGACAAAGGAAGAGGAGGAAAAAGAGGAGGAAGAAGTGGAGGAGGAGGAGTGAGAAGAGCAGGGGGTGGAGGAGAACAGGTGGCCAATAACTACTCAACAAATGTTTAACATCATCGGTCATGAAAGAAATGGAGATTAAAACAACATTGAGGGTCCGTCATGCTCCAGAAAGAATGGCAGCATCAAGAAATCAAAGAATAGGGGCTGGGGGTATAGCTCAGTGGCATAAGCGCTTGCCTGGCAAGCGCAAGGTCCTGAGTTCAATCCCTGGTACCGGAAAAAAAAAAAAAAAAAAGAAATCAAAGAATAACGAAGTCCACCATGGCTAAGGGAGAAAGGCACTCCTTAACACTGTTGGTGGGAGTGCAAACTAGTTCAGCCGCTATGGAAATCAGTAGGGAGAAAACTAAAACAATGAAAATTTAAAATTCCATTCCTCCCAGATATTTCTGTACTAGGTATCTTCCCAGAAGTGTTAAACACATATGACAGTGATGCATGCATACCCATCTTTCAGCAGTATAAGTCATACCGGCTAAACCTTGGAAGCACTTACAGGTCTATCACAGATGGATAGATAAAGAAAATGTTGCACTTACACACAATGGAGAGTATGACTCCACTATAAAGAAGGATTCCATTTGAGTCACTTGCTATAAAATGGATGCACCATGAAACCATAATGGTGAATGAAATAAATCAGATGCAGAAGCTTAAATATTGTAAGGGTTCTCTTGTACAAGGAACAGAAAGTGTAAATAAATTAAAGAGAAAATAAAGGAGAAGTACATGGACATAGGAAGATCGATCTTTTGCAAATGGGAAGGGGATCAAGAGCTGGAAGGTGGGAGGGAGGAATGAGGGGAAGGAAAAGGGCTTAAGAGAATCACGCCCAGGGCGTGTCCCTACCAACTGAAATGAATGTAAACATTATGTGCAGAACACTTGTGCTCATAAAAGAAAATTAAGAGGGAACTATCCAGAGATACATACTGAACACCTATTAGGAAGAAAAATAGGCTTTTAGGAACTCCAACTGAGACTGTAGATAATCTTGGTATCAAAGATCGATCATCCCTCCAAAAGGACCACTATGCGAACATCATACCACTGTTAAATAGGGAACAGTTGTCCCCAAGGAAGCAGATAGGTTTTCTGTCATAACATAGAATATAGAGTTGGTTACTCTCCAATCAAAACAATACTATGCAGCCTGATTTTTAAATTTATTTTTACTTTTAATTTGTGCATAAAAACATAAAGGCTATTCATATTTATAAGGGGGCATGTGATGTTTCATTACAAGTATACATTGTACAATGCTCAAATCAATGTAAGCACATCTGCTTCTTCCAATATTTATCATTTCTTTCTTTTGAAAATGTTCATGATTCTTCCTTATAACTCTTTTAAATATTCAGTGCATTGTTATTTTCTAGGGTTGCTATACTGTGCAATAGTACACCAGAAATTCATACTCCTAATCATAACTTAGTATTTAAAAAATGGATAATTAAACGTTTCAATGTATATAGACAATTGATAATTGAATGCATTTGGCTATAAACAGTTGATATTAGAAAAAACTTCATGAAAATTATTTAATGTTGACATAATCTGATATAGATGATTTCTGTGTCATAAATAGCAAATGAAAGTGTCTTATTGGTCAAAAACAACCCCTAAATGGTGAGATCTACATACTCTTTCCTCTTATTATATTATTGAGTTATTCTGCCTAGCAATGCTAACTAAATCCACTGACTTGGAATCTGCATTAACAGCATCTCTAGATGCTTCTTATCAGAAACACAATTTGAGATGCACTGTTTTATTCTAATTCTGTATAAGACGGGCTTCAACTGTTAGATTAACCTGGATTGTTTTCATTCCCATTTATTGAAACCACAAACTGTGCGGTGCTGCCACTCTTTATGTCTGTATAAGGAGATGCATCTTTTGTTCTTCGTTTGTGTAGTTATTCCACTTCATTTATGAGGAGACACAATGTGATTTGTAAAAAAACCTTGTGATCTACTTCAGAGCTGAATCAGCTAGAATGTTCATAGAATGAGACAGCAATGTTCCCCCTGTCCTCTCTGGTGTCTGATGCTTTTGTTAACGACAGCACCTCCTTGGGTATTTGAACATCTCACGTGTTCTTGCTGAGGCAGCAAAGGCAAATGCAATTCGGCCTTGTGCAGGATGTTATCCTTGTACTGAACATGATGCTAGGCCTCTGTCCTCACCATTTATCAAATTTGGACACAAACTTCAGCAACGAGAAGAGAACCTGAACTGAGAGAGCCTTTACTATACTTGGCAGCTCAACCTGGGAGCTGTGTAAACTGCTTCTGTCACCTAGCAGTTCCCTGACAGTTTCCCTCTTTTCCCATTACTCAGACTTCAAAGGAGTCTGGCCAGCTAGTTTAGCCTTTAGTCCATTTACTCTGTTCTGTGGAACAACAGAAAAGTGCCACTCTTGACTCTTAGGAAACCTGCATTAGCATAGTGCTTTCAGGCATTCAATAAATTTTCGTGCTGTCCTTTTCTTATTACTAATAATTAGACATAGCACTTGGCAGTACTGATTAATTCTTAATTAACTTTGTGTGTGTGTTTGGATGAGTGTCTTGACCAGCTTGAAATCGCTATGTAGTGCAAGCTGGCCTCCAACTTGTGGCAGTCGTCCTGCCTCAGCCTTCAGAGTTCTGGGCTTGCAGGTGTACACCACCACACCTGACTCAAATTAGCTCTTTTAAATTTCATTCATTTTGCTCATGTGCACAGTGAGAATTAGACTGAATGACCACACATATAAATTTATGGATTCATTCTTTGCATTATTCATACTATTTTCTGGATGGTGTGTTCTAAGGCAAGAGTCCTTTAGACGCTTGTGCTTGTGCTGTTCTGAGTGGAGGAACATGGACTGATCGGGGCTCCTGGCTCCCCAGTTGCCAGCAGTGACCCAATGTACACGTTACTTTTCTTCATACAATTTTGATTGAGAAAATTTTCCAGCCTCTTTAAGATAAGTGTGAGAACCGATTCTCAAAGAAATAAAGATAATAAATTGCATGAAAATCACTCTAATGAGAAGAAATAAAGCACATTTATGTGCACAGCCCTTTCCTTTGTTCAATGACAAAAATTACGGAAGGCAGACCTCTAAAAACTATTTTGAATGAATAAAGTCACTGGACAGCTACACATTCACCGTATGGATTTTGTGATTTCTGTACAGAGTCGTCTTCTAACAGTGACCACGTTAAAAGTTTAGATGATTTGTTTTCTTTCAGGTTCCTTTTGCTTATTTTTAATTGTTAAGTGGTTATATTTTAAACCAATTAATGTGAACTCAACACAAGCCAGAAGCATTGAACCCATCTGCTTGGCTCAGATATTCTCTTGCCATTTTTGTATTAATATGGTTATTTTTCATGAATTTTATTAATCAAATACCCTCTTTGGAGTTTATATTTCTACTCCATTATTGCTATAGAGATGAAGGAAATCTGTTTCTATTATTTCTGCCAAGCATTAAATACCCTATGATTAAAAAAACAAGCCAGTATTTACCAAGTTTTCTTAATCAACATCATAGACTATTCCCTGAGTCACTCAGTCTGTTGCAGTTTTTGGTGTTCATTTTGTTGATGGAAGTGGAAGTGGAAGAGGAATTAAACATGATAGCTCAAGGTAAGTAGGGAAGCAGGCCCACGCTGGTGGAGCGCCGCGCATTTAACCCCTCATTTACCCTGTTAGGTTCCATCTTCACATGGAGAGTGCGCCTGGCGCCTGGAGCTGTACAGTTCTCTTCATCTCAGCGGCGTTGCGACAGAGGTCACATTCCAGTAACACCCTAAGCAAGGCACTGAGCACCACCTACCTCCACTTTGAACCTCACGTAGCTGTCCTTAAACGGGAGCTCCCAGTTTCTGCAGAAGAGGGAAGACTGGCCAGATACCTTGGGCCAAAAGTGGGCAATTACAAAGTGTTGTAGTTAAGTGAAATAAGCCACACATTTACCTATTTCAACAATTACTACCTTATTAAGTATATCTATATTCATGCCTTTTAACAGGAGAAAAAGTCATACAGGGGAGGGGAAATGACACTGTCCTAAAGAGTGACAGGCTTGTCCTAGGAGAGAGATAATTCACATCTGTTTAATATGAGGTTTTTTTTTGAGACTCCTTTGCATCTTGAGTCAGCATTTTTCATTAATTTAAAATGGCCAACTTCAGATTTGTAGATTTCATTAAAATAAGTTTAACCTCTTGGCTCATGAAAATAGATATAGGAATTTTACTGCACCTTCTAAACTGTGACCAAATCATTATACTTCAATCTTTGATGATGGTTCACCCTTCCAAGGTGATTCCATGGTGTTCAGCAGCACAGCTGACGAACCATCTATTCCTACCCTAGGCCACTATGCAGAGGCATTAAAGAATTATTACTGCAACACATTTATTCCTTAAAAGGCTTTTGATGGGAGAGATTTAAGGAAAAGAAAGGACAGCTTGACTTGAGAAACAAAAAATTGAATCAAAAATATATTTGTTGGAAGAGACAGGGGAAGAAAAGGTAAAGGACAGTAAAAAGGATCAAGATGTGGTATGTGTACGTACCAGTTCCCCACAATGTACAATATAATTATTAGATACTGCAAACATTAGACTAATAAAAATTTTTAAAAATGAAATAGCAAAATTACATATTCATTGGCAACTTCTTTTACAGAAACATCCAAATTATATAGCAAAGGTATATTTTATTCCTATGAATGGAATTAACTGCAGTGAAACAATTTAACACATAACTTACAAGATCATTTACCTAGAAGAGCTCTATTGAAGACATCCCACTGTGAGAAAAAAGAGTTCATATGTTTTTTGGTAATTTTCCTTAGGATTTTTCAGAGCAATTCTGAGTTGAAACAGTAAAACACATCTTTTTTCTATAGCAAGGATATTGTGTGTTTAGCAGACACATGCCCCCCACTGCCAGTATATTTCAGTTTCTTCCTTGCCCAGGTAACAGTTCCTGTTCCAGTTCCAATCGCTCCTTTCTCTTAGAAATGACTGGTCACTGTGATGCATAGCTGGTCACTATCATGCACATTGTGTAAACCAGTCCCCAACTGACAAGCCATTCTGCCACTGCACCTCCTGCTGGCTTATCCCATATAAGACCCAGACCACCAGAGATCAGGGCTTGATATTCTGGGAATGATCCTGTCAGTGCCTGTCCACATAATAAATCTGCCTCCAAATCCTGGGTGTTGTTTCAGTGTCTCTGCTTGCTGAATCATTAGCAGTGCTAATGATTGTATCACAATAAGGCTTTTATTAGTGTCACTTTGACACTGTTGACAATTTGAGTGAGATTATAAATGCATCACTTTGTAATATCATTTGCTGGATTGTAAAATCACTTCCACTGGCAATTTTTCATCAAGAGAAGCCTAGTGCTTTCACCAATAAGTTCCCTCTGCCCTTTGAGAACGAAACATTCCTGAATAATTTCTTTTACCCTTGGAAATCTCAGAAGATTTTAGATAATGAAATTTTCTCATAACTTAAGTTCAGCTAAAACTAGTCTACAGCACAGTCTCTTCCAGAGACTTTCTCTAGATGGTCTGGGCATAAGGACTTTGTGAGACCTATTGAAGAGATTCACTTAAGTCTGAGTCTGATGATTATTGTCACTGTTCTCTTTTTATTTCTGGTAAATAGCAACTGATTACAACGAGTAGGGCAGTGTCCCAGTGAATGGTTTTGGAGTGCACAGCCCACCTCATGGACTGAGTTTTTTTATTTTTAGTTCTAATAAGGGTTCTATTGGAGTTATTTTTTTATTTGCTGGCAAAAATGATCTCTCTGTGGTCTGCATGTACTCTACGAGTTTAACGCCTTGGCAGTACTTGATTGTACGCACTGGAGAACAAGTAGTGAGTGTGATTCAGTGGTCTCCATGGAGCATCAGGCCTCCTCCTTCAGTCTCACCTGAAGCTTTGCACCTCTGGAGACTTAGCTGGGGGATTTAGTAATGTCAAGAAAAGACCCTCAGCATTTTAACTAGGAGACGTTAGCATGATGAACAATTACAAAATAATTTCTGGTTTGTCTTAATTTCCCAAATATCTGAGAAAGGCTGTGCCCAGCATCTTTTGGTCAGTACCTGTGTTGCCCAATGCACTGTAGAGGCAAGTTCTTAATGGTAATGTCATTAGTTGGAAGGTTTACATTTAAGGGAAATAATTTTTGTACATATATATGTATATATGTGTGTGTGTGTGTGTGTGTGTGTGTGTGTGTGTGTGTGTGTGTGTATGAATGTGAGTCTGCTTTTCAGTAATCAAGGGATGACAGCCAGACAGCCAGGTATGCTATCACACACCTGTAACTCAGCACTCTAAGAGGCTGAGGCAGGAGGATTACAAGTTTAGGTGCAGCCTAGGCAATTTAGTGACTTAGCAAGACCTTCTGTGAAAAAATAAAAAGGGACTGGGGAGATAAGGATATAGCTTAGTGTGAGGAATCTGGGGTTAGTCCCCAGTATCAAAAAAAAAAAAGACAAAAAAACAAGTGACACCAGCATTCATAACATGCTAAAGCAGCATATATAAATATTTTTAGAGTGACTAAGAAAGAAAAAAAAGAATTACTTTTAGAATTCTGAACAATCATTAAGATGCTTCATTGTGATCCTCCCTGGCGTTGCATCATGGGCTCTAGGTGCTTCATTGTGGTTACATATTCCATTCTGATAGCAGCTGATTCGGGTCATGTGCTGTTATCTTGCAGCACGACCTCTCCACAGCTCAATACTGTAACCTGGGAGGGGCTGGGAAGGCTTGGAGACCTGTCAGGAGAGCTCACCAAGCACATATGTTAGTTCTGCTCCAAGACAGCTCTGCAGAAATGAGTTGCAAATTCCAAGCAGCATATTGAGTTTGTGATTTATTTGTTCTCTGGGCAGATCAATTAATTATTTTGCTGTGATGTCACCCTAAATTGTAAATAGAAAGGGAGAAAAAATTGAATTGTCACATTCTGTGGCCATCTCGCTCACCACTGAGGATGACAAATTCAGTTTCTCCCCTGACTGTGAGTGATAACTTGAAACATGAGAATTAGGTCACACTTAAAGGTGTTGTCAAGGAATTCTAGAGATAAAGTTTGAAATGGCTTTACAAATTAATCCAGATATTGGATTAATAGTGTAATAACTGTAGATGGAACAGTGTGGATTGTTGAAAGAACATTAGCAGTCAGGGAAAAGGAAAATTATACTTGTTTCTTCTTGCTTTTTTGTGTACTTCCTTTCTTGGAAACACGGGGAATGTTGACTTCTTCAAATTTCCAAATTTGTTTTTCCAAATAGATATGGTGTGGTTATTGTGCTAACAAAATCATGCTTGTAGCCTGTTGCTAATGGAGGATGAGAGAATTAAGAAAGACAAATTAAGTTTGGCTCACAGTACTAAGAGGAAATGGAAGAGATTCAAACTCCTTGGTCAGATACACATAGGTGATAGTGGTTAAAGGTAGGTTTTCTGGTAAAAGTGCAAGCTGGTGATCCATCCCTGAATTGCTGCTTCTATAGCCTTCGCAGATAATTAACTAATTCCTCTTTTTGCTGACTAGAAAACATATGTGTATTTGCATCTATCAACTTACAGAACCACTGGAAGGTTTTTATGTATATAAGTGGAGTATACTGTGGTTGGTTAGAATCCTAGTTTGGCACTAAAGACAGCAGGTGAAACCGTGCTTGGAAAACAGTATTTTAATAGGAGAATGTTCTGGCTTTGAAATCTCCTCAGTGACAACAGCACTGTGCAGTCAGCATGTGCTAGTAGATTGTACGAACTTCTAAGAAGTTACCAAACGACCTAGAACTGCATTGCCTCAGTAAAAGTTGTTTCAAAAAGCCTTGTGCTGCTTTCACAGAAACCAAAGCAAAAATTCTACCTCTAGTGCAATGCATTTGAATATTGTACATTTCATCTTCACATTGTGAGTCATGATTCCCTATATTGCCCTGGGAAATGTCTCAGTCCTTATATTTGGGTTTATGTATATGTCTATGTTTTGCAACATTTAGAAAGCAAGGGGAAGATATGTTACTAAGAAAACAGCCTGTACCCATCATATTTACTGGCTATATATTTGTGGTTCTAATGTGACATTTCAGTCACAATCTTGGAAAGACTCTGACATGTCATAGGGAAGCACTATAGATTTACATTGGATTTGACTCAGAGAACCTGAAGAAGATAAATATGGATGTATAAATAACCAAATATTCAAGCATCTATGGAGCCATCAAGTACATAAACACGTTTATAAATTGTATTGTCTTCTCCATAATGTATGTACCCTGGATTTTCCCACATAAGATTGGAAGTGACTAACAAAATAACATGCTTTACAATGAATATAATAAACTCGAACTAAAAATAACATACTAAGACCAGTGGCAGGAAGAGGAAGATATACTATTATTGTGCACTAAGCTTCCTGGTAACCCAAACAAAAGCAGATACAAAGAAGGAACATCGTCATGCTAATTATAACTGAGGAAGTCCCTCAGCAGAGGTCAAAGTTGTGCCTGGCAGAAGTTTATAAAAGAAATGTTCTTAATCCTTTCAAGCAAAAGTTGCTGAGAAGCCAATGAGTGTGATTTGCCTGGTGCTTAAAAACAGTACTATGGGTAGAATTATGTTTCTAAATTACAACCTTTAGGTTTCTCAGTATCACTTTTATGAGCATAAATGCCATAATCTTATAGAGAGGATAATAAGCAACACCGAGTGGTTTACTTTGGCAGATGCACTCCTTGTGGTTCAGCATGAATTTTACCCAACTGTCTGTTCTTAGTCAAGTTCTAGGATCTCTGTGTGACCCTCAGGATTTTTCTTAATTTGTAACATAAGAATGTTACACTACATGGTTATTGTCATTAGATGATAATGAAAGATGAAAAAGTATTTTCCACATTTTATGATTACTTTTTCTACTGGTCACTAATTGCACCTTACACAGGAATAAGATACACAAATGAATGAGTGTAACCACAAAATGATAACTGAGGTCTATGCTTCTGACTCAGATAACTCACACTCAATGCCATAGCTACTTGGAAATTGCAGGCAATCAGTTCTAATGGATTTATAGGCTTCTGCCTCTTCGGAAAATAAAGCTACTAATTTTTCAAAAGCATAAAGCCGACTATTTCTAATAAAATTATTTCTGAAATTGGATTGCACCCTTCCCTTATTTTTAAAGATGAGTACAGACGATCCCTAATTAAGGGTGATCAGGTATAGTTGTTCAAGTTTACTATGGTATGAAAGTGTGGAAACTGTATTGTAAAATTTAATTCTGATTTTTGCCTGGGCTGTGGATACAGAGGTCTATACTTTCTGTGCTACTGGGACATGGCAGTGATCACAGCTTCTAATCAGTAACCTGTTCACAGGGTAAACAGCGGGTGTTCTGCAGGGTACTGTGCTGATAGGCTGTGATGCATTAGGCTAGGTGTATTAAGTGTATTTTCAACTCATGATTTCAATTTACAAGGCAGACATGGAGAATCTGTATACCATATGAAGGTGATTGTAGTAACTTAGGTTTGTCAGAATTTATTCTTTTAATACATTTTTTTACTGCCTTTTTTTTTTTTTTTTTTTTTTTTTTTTTTTTTTTTTTTTTTTTTTGCGGTACTGGGGATTGAACTCAGGACCCTGCGCTTGCTAGGCAAGCGCTTATTCCACTGAGCTATATCCCCAGCCCCTATTCTTTTAATACATTTTTAACTTCAGAGTACTTTCAGTTGTTGGAATGTACAACCTGCTCCAGTAGCCCCAGCCTGCTGTGCATTAAGTATGTGAGGGCCACTCAGTTTTCTGAAGCAGCTCTGTGGCTCCTTTACTGCCTTCAAACTTATTATATCTAGTCTGCTCTGGACTTGAAATCATATCACCAAGCCACTTTAACTGTAAGTAAAATACAAGCAGATAAAATTTGACCACCAAAGTAGCAAGTACCTGGATTTTTATGTGTGAATACTATGTCTTTTCTTTTAGTTCTTGGAGCTCCTTTTGCTTTAATTGCTGGTTTGTGCTGTGCTCTGGAAAGGTGGAATGTAATTCTGTTGCCTCTAGATGTTGTTAAAGACTAACAAGACATCAGGAATGCCGCACACGCCCAAAGTTTAACAACAGTAGAATTTTTGAGTATTCATGTATATTTGCTAACAGAGAATTGTACTGCTTTAAAAACCAAGTTTACTTTTGGTTATTCACAATTTAGTTTATTCCATAAATAGCTTCAGGGAATGAAATGTTCATCTTCTCTGTAAGTTTGATCCAAGTCACACTACACCCATAATTCAAGCAGCTGTCCTAGGCCTCACCTACCCCTCTCTGGGAGCATTTCATGCTTTTTCTGTGGATGTCATTCGCAGGAAGAGGGAAATGTAGTCTAAAACAACCCCTGAAGTGTTTTAAGTTAAGTACTAAATAGCTGAGGTTAATTTTTCATTCCAAATATTAAAATATCTTTTTAATATTTCTTTGAAAAATAGGTCTTTCTGTGTCCACAGATTACACTTCATCACAGAGTGTGAAGGGGTTATTTTATAGCCTGTCTCCTCCTTAACCCAAAACACTAATAAAGATTTGTGATCTGACAAATTATAAGGATGTAACAGGTAGTATACTTTACATGTTTACTTTCTTGATATATGTGACAGCAGATTTTCCCTTTTGTTTTATATTTTAAGATGTGTTTGTGTGTTTGTTGTATTGAACTTTTGAGGAGGAAATTAATTTACTCTTTCATGTGATGCTGCTGCATAAGGCTGTATTCCACATAACAGATATTCATTAATGAGCAGCAATGAATATTAATAGTTCGTGCTTTTCATATGTTTGTAAGAGTAGCATCTAATGTGATTCTACTAGTTCTATATTATCTAGCATTTACTGCGCTTCTAATCTATGCTCAGATCTGCAATCACATTCTCAGAATATCTCTATAGCAACCACTCCACACGGGTAAAGTTATAATTCCCGCTGTACAGGTGACACAGCTGAGGACGGTGATGAGATGGTCAGGGTGACGCAGGCTGAATGTCCGCCGGGGCGGCGTATGCACTGGACGCTCACCCCACGGCTCTGCTCTGAGCGGGGCCATAACCATGGGCTGGACTGAGGTTTGGGTGCCACTGCTGCCACCTATGTCCACGCTATTGGTTTCAAATTGAGTACAGGGCTGGGGATGTGGCTCAGTGGTGGAGCTCTTGCCTTGCATCAAATTGAGTGCAGCCTGAGTGCATCTCCGTTTAACATACGGCTGGTTTTCTTCACATTCAGTGAAGTTTCTTGGAATCGTTTTTCTGCTCTCCTAAAGTGCATTATTGCTGTCAAGTAAATATTAGCAGTCTTCATTCAGATGCTTACACTTGTATGTGGTTTTAAGGAAATGAGCTGAGAAATAGCGTCACCATTATGTGACCCACAGGAATCTACTGTGGCACTGCCAGGTTTACCCTTGGTGTCACCTAGAACTGCTTTTGCTGGGTAGACCAAAATTATACACAGTTAAGAACTAAATAAACTTAAAATGTGAATTTCAGTACCATCTCTAGATGGAAAAATGCCAGAAATTGTACTCAAAATTTAGACATTTCCCCAGAAATGCGGCCCCTCTCACACCAAATAGCCTGCGAACAATTCCACTTAATGGCCAACAATCCTCTCTAATGAGCTTCAACCAAAGTCCTGGTTCTCCTTCCCAAACCAAATTACTGTATTTTCTTCTAAAATCTGCTTCTCTTGAAAGCTTTCCTACGTTAATAAATGGATCTTCTAGCTGCTTCTAAGCCAAAAGTGTCAGCCTCAGCTGATCTTTTTCTTCTGTGCTAGCCCTTCCCACCACAGTGCGGAGTCACCAAAGCTTGCTGGCCCTAAAATGCAAAAGGAAATTCATGTGGTCTTGGCACCGCACATTAGCACCTCCTCAGCCATGCCCTGGTCCATGCACGAGGGTCGCTCCCTGGTACGTGGCAGCTGCCTCTTCACTTGATCCCTTGCGTATTCTTCTTCATTTTTTTTCTTTGCCCAACTGGCGATCTAAGAGACCCCATTGAAATGTAAGTCAGATGATGGCATTCTTCAGAACTTCCCCAGTGATTTCCTATCTCATGTAAGGTGAAAAGGAAGACCTTTTCAGTGACCAGAATCCTTCTGGCAAGCATCCCCATCCTGTCCCCTGACCTCCCCTCTTGATCTTGCCCTCAGCTCCTCTACCACATACTGCCACACCTTGGCATGTCTGTGTGCTCTACCGAGGCAATCTTCCACAGGGCCAGGTTTGCTCTTCCTTCTACGCAGGTCTTCAAAAGAGCTGGTCACAGCGGAAACTTCCCAGGCCGTGCCAGCTAAAATTTGCAAGTCCTGTTCCATTTCTCATTTTTTGAAAATGATAACAAACACATGTTTTCATATTTCCTTATTCAATTTGACTTTCTTGTACTATGTGAGTTCCATGAGGATAAAGACTTCTGTCTGGCTCAGATACGGTATATCACAGGACCTGAAACATGTTCTAATATTTATTGAGTGAATAACAAATGATTTTAAAGGAGGCTAATAATATGTCAGAAAATGAAAAAAAATATTCTTCTTTTTAGGTAAAACATATATAATATAAAGTGATGTCTTTTCACAGCAACACATTTAGTTTTCTTTCTCTTATCTCTTATTTTAACAAGCGAGTGGTATAGTTTTCCCAGAAAAAAAATTAACATCCCAAATTTTTAAATAGCAAGGGAAGTGACAGTTTTCTCCCTGTTACATACTCTTATTTCTAATAAATGTTGAGTCAGTTCTAGGTTAGCTGACAGCTCTAAAGTTTGAGTTTGTCTTATTTCACCATCACCCAGTAGAACTTATGTCAGAAACTAGCTTCTCATTTTTTGTAAAAAGATCAGAAAATCACTTAAGTAATCTATAAGACACTGCTTCCCATCCTGGGTAAGAGAAAAATTTAATAGTCCACAAGAATTTTCAGAAGCAATAGAAATATTTTTAAATGATTGAAATTTAAAAGAAGAAATAAGACACGCGTGCGCTCCCAGCGGGAAGGAAGCTCCTGCACGCTGGCACCGCTCCCAGGGAGGGAGAATTTATAGAAAGGGGCGGGGCAAAGAGCCTGCCCGACGTGGACAAGGGGAGAAACTGTGAAAGCCGCATTTCTCCTGACGCGCATTCCTCTAGAGGCTTGAGACCTACGCTGAAGATCAGGGCTGATTGTCACTGTCAGAAGATAAAGCCCCTTGCCTGTGAAACACACAGGCTAAAGGTTTACATTTTTGGAATTCAATCGGAATTAAAACCAGAAAAAATAAATACGAAGACAATTTTAAAAAGGACAACAAAATCCACAGTTCTCCCATGTACTTTAGCAGCTGAGACTGTCTTTTAGACAATTGTCTTTTGGAAAAATGTTTTAGGAAAAAAAAAAATCAAAGGTGATTCAGCAACTCGCATTTACAAGTTGATAAAAGGAACCCAAGTCCCATAATATAGGCATGGGAAATACTCAATGTGTTGCTTAAAATTCATTCTATACTCTCATTTTGAAAGAATTTGAGTTTTTTTTTAATCTTGTCTATTTTTGATAATAGTAATATGCTTTTATTAGAAAATATATACAGTTACTGGGATAATTAGGATATAACTGTTGGGGTAATAGAGAGTTTGAAGGATACTGGTGTCAAATAGCTTCACCATTTCACTTATGTTTAATAGTTTATTTTGATGATCACTACAGAGTGAGTACTTAACAGTAATATAATTTTTATAAAAGAATTATCAACCAAGTTGCCAATAATACTGTAACATAGACAGCAGAAAACTACTGATCAAATTCTGTCTTACATTATACTCCGAATATTGTAATCAGATTGTAGAAGACAGGAGGTTACTGGAATAGTTTAATTTTATTTTTGCAAGTGTTTAATTTCACAAAAAGAATGAGTAAAATAATAGGAAGAAAGACAATAGAAGAGAACTAGGGGAAATAAAACTTTAGGGACCCTCTGTGAATTCATTTTTCACTTTTTGCAATTTTCTTTCACTGATGACAAAATTGAGTGGGTCAGTGTTCTCTTGAGAAATCCTACAGGGTGGGATCTTAGCAGATAAGATGTCAACAAAAAATCTGCTGTGCTTCTTTTTCATATCAGAAAGTTTCTCTACAGAAGCATTTGGCTATAGCCAAAAGATCACTAAACTGAAGGCCCAAGGACCCAAACTGATTGCAGCAGTCATAAAAATTTTCAATCATTTTCTCTGGATTTCACTTTTCTTTCTGTGGGACAAAGAAGTAAGGCTAAATTTTTATTATTTCCTGTAGGATTACTAGTGCACTACAATTGCTAGGAATTCCACTGTGGGACATACTTTTAGATTAGAAAAAAATAAAGAAAACGCATGTGTGTGTGTGTGTGTGCGTGTGCATGTGTGTGTGTGTGATGATAGATCCTTGTGGTAAAAGAATGGTACCTTGTCTGTGAAGGGTCAGATAGTCAATGTTTCATATTTGTACTCTCCAGTTCAGAAACATTGATAATAGTAATACTATTTTATTAGAAAATGTATATAGTTCCTGGGACAATTAGGAGAATGAGAATTACTATTATCAATGTTTCACTTTTGTACAGCACACTCTCCAATACAGAAAGGAAAAAACTGTGCTTTGAAAAACCTGAACTGAATTTTTGACAAAAGCATGAATGTGCGTGGGCAGATATCTCAGTGGTGACACTCTCTTTGTTGAAACTACTCTTCACTGGAGCAGAAAGCAGCCACTGGCAACATTTAGAAAAACGGTGTTGTTCTTTTCCAATCATTTTTTAAAATTTACAAACACAGGCAGTAGTCCACGCTTTGGTCTGTGCCTATTCGATGCCAACTCCAAATTGCAGTTCCTGGTGAATCTGGTACAGACCTCTGTGTGGACCATATAAATGCTATCACAAAACACTTAGGAAAGTACCCAGAATTTTTACAATGGAATCTCACTTATAGCAATTTATTCTAAGGAAATATTTAGACAAATGTGTAAAACTATTACCTAAAGGGATATTTATCCTAACATTATTTATGGTATTTGCAAAAGAGAAGAAAACTAAAGGACTTTCAATAAGAAATAAAGTATTGCACGATACGATTTATTTATACAAGGAGATACTACATATCCACTAAAACGATGTCATTTGTCTATATGTGTTAACATAATACCCACAGTATATAGTTAAATGGAAAATAATCTATAAAACATTTGGTCTGATATGACTATGATTTGATAATTATATAGGTTATAATATAGAAATAATTGTATTTTCATAGTACTCTATGGTGCTCTTGCAAATAATCTATTGCTTTTATTACTAGAAAGAGAAACTGCAAAATTATGTCATTTTGGGAAAAAAATGTGTAGCCCAGAAGAGATTATTCAGTTGTGATGATGCAGATACTTTCAATAAAATCTTAAAATATATCATAGACCTATATATACCCTTATATGATGCTAATTCAGTTTTTACCAGGGGAATTCAAACACTCAGAATTTTAAAGAAGCAGTCATTTCAACTTTGGTTTGAAGAGGGCCGTGCTAATTCACTGATAAAGCAAGACTGGGCTATATTTAACATTACAGTTCTGCTCCTCTCAAGTTGTGTGAAAAAAGAAAGAAAAATAAGGTTTTTTCTTCTATTTGTTGTTGTGGCCACTGCCAATGGAGGTGTTCTCTGGTCTTTCTCAGAAGATGTACTTCACAAATTTGAGTATCCATTATTGTACCAAGTGCTGGGGGTTGAGTTCTTCTTAAAGTAGAGAAAGTTCACTGGGCTGGCTGATCCCATCGGCAGCCATCTTTGGTGTTCCTGCGCACGCAATGTTCATACAGTGACACACCCTGTATACACTCATCACTTTTTTGAAGTCCACTCTGGAAAGTTAGTTTTCCTAAAGAAAAATTTTACCACGATTAACAAGTTTTATGAGAATAAACTACATAATGCCAATAAACTAGCAGAAAATAACAATTTTTTAAAATACTTTACTGAGCGAGAGAGATACAGTCATTCAACAAAATGTCTGTTAACAATGAGGATACATTCACAGAAATGTAAAATTTGGTAATTTCATTATTGTCTGAATATTATACTGTGTTGCTACACAAATTTATCTACAGCACTAGGCCATCTGATCTTAAACTCTGTGGTATGTGTGGTCTGTTGTTGATAGAAAAACATTTACGTGGTGTGTGACTCTACGTATGTGTTATGGTTTGTGTCTGCAAGTCCCCGCAAATCCTCATGCAGTTATGGGGTGGCTTTTACAGGTTATGACTGAACCATGATCCATTGCTGGGATTGGGGGTGTGAGAGCTATATCTGCCCTAGGGCAGATAGTTTGCGTATGTAAGGGAGAGAAAGAGGCTGCTGGCTGCCATTCCTGCTGCTATTGCTCCCTTCTTGAGCTTGTTGTTTTCCTGTGTACCTCCGCCATGAACTGTAGCCCTCTGCCATGTGCCACTCGGCCTCACAGTCAGCTGAGTATGGACTGAAACCTCCACAAAGTGTAAGCTAAATAAACTTTTCCTTCCTTCATTTTGGGTGTCAGGTATTTTGTCTCAGCAACAAGAAAAAAGTAACCAAGACAGTATGTTTATATATGACCATTTAATCTTCATGACAAGGCTATATGGTAAAAATGTTTCTTTTTCATTATTGATCGTTTTGCAGATGAGAATGAGGCACAGGAAAGTGAACAAATACATGGCCAGGATATGGCAGAGCTAGAATTCAAACCCAGAGTGTTTGTGATAAAATCGTTTTGATCCACCAGTTTATTTCCTCGTTATGAAGCATCAGTTACTATTTGACACTGAATTAAGAGTTTGATGTTTGTGAAAAATGCTATAGAGGTAGGAAACAGTAAGAAAATTCTTGCTTCACAACTTCTGCATGCATCCAATTCAAACAAAAATACTTGCTATGCTTTTTACAAAAGAAACGAAATTTTGTTCCAATTCAGAAAGGAAGGGCTGGGGATATAGCTCAGTGGAATAAGCGCCTGCCTAGCAAGCGCAGGGTCCTGAGTTTGATCCCCAGTACTGCAAAAAAAAAAAAAAAAAAAAAAAAAAATTCCAGAAAGGAAAAAAAATGTTCTTTGAAAAACCTGAACTGAATTTTTGACACAGTATAAATTTGTCTGGACAGATATCTCAGTGGCGATGCTTTGCAGCTAGGTCTGTTTCTCTGGTCAAGGGGTATTTCTTTTCTTTCTTTCTTTCTTTCTTTCTTTCTTTCTTTCTTTCTTTCTTTCTTTCTTTCTTTCTTTCTTTCTTTCTTTCTTTTTTTTTTTTCCGGAGACAGGTCTCACTATGTAGTTCAGGCTGGCCTTGAGCTCATTTTGTAGCCCAGGCTGGTCTTGAATTTGCAGTGATCCTCCTGCCTCAGCTTCCCAAAGGCTGGGATTACAGACATGCACCACCACGCCCAGCCAAGGGGTATTTCATCTTGGTAGTTGGCCATGCTTAGCTTAGAAACAAGGCAACGGATGTCTCTTTGCATTTGACTTTTTTGACCTTGGAACTGAAAGTGTCCCAGGAGACTTTGGCATCTTTTTCTATGTGAAGTAGACATCTTAATGATTCCAAGTCTGTAACACCTGAAGGTATTAACTATACCTAGAATTCTTGTAAAATATCCCTGAGTAAAACAAATTTTACTGTATTTAGATATAAAACCTTCACTGGCTTTTATTTTTATTAGTTTGCACCCTCTAAAGTTTGTGTACAATTTGTCCACTATAAATATCAGTCAAAAAGTCATGAAGATATTGAGTGACAATTTTCATTATACCATCCAACAAAACAATGTACATAGCAAATTGCCTGCCAATCTGTCTCTCTCTCTTTCTGTTTTCAGTCGTCTGTTAGTATATGCTTGTAATGCCTAGAAGATACATTAATGAGGGCAGTGTACGTACACATAGCTCATCTTAATTTCCTTGCTTCTCTTTACCTTCCCTGCCTTTCAGGTCCTCCTTCCCAAATGCCCTTCCCATCTGCACGAAATGTGCCTCACTGTTCCCTAGTATCTATCTTTTATTTTTCTCTTCCAATTGTTTATGCTTTGGGTTTCCCATAGAAGAGAAACCATGTGCTACTAAACTATCTGTGTCTGATTTATTCCCCTCAGCCTTATGGTCTCAAGGTACAGGCATTATCCCATAAATGGCTGAAATGTATCCCATTTATGGCTGAGTAGTGTTTGGCTGTGCATGGATAACACTATTTCCTTATCTATTCATCTGCTTATGGACCTATAGACTGCTGTCAAAATGAAGTTATTACGAGTCATGTGTTCCTGTAATATCATATCTTTAACTCTCTCTCTTTTTTTTTTTTTTTGGCGGTACTGGGGATCGAACTCAGGACCCTGCGCTTACTAGGCAAGCGCTTATTCCACTGAGCTATATCCCCAGCCCCATATCTTTAACTCTTGGGGAAGACAGGCGGAAGAGGGATAGCTAGGTCAAGTGGGATTTTAGTTTTAGTTTCCGAGGAATCTCCATATTGATTTCCATCATGATTATATTCATTTACATTCCCAATGATGTGTAAGGAATCCTTTCTCTTCACAAACTGTTGTTGTTTGAGTTCTTGATGGTAGCCATCTTTTCTGAAATAAGATGGAAGAACAGCATTGCCTTGATTTGTATTTTGCTAAGGTTGTTCTCCCATCAAAAAATGGTTCCTACTAAATAACCCAAATCATGCCTTCTTGTTATCACTTTCATTAACAAAGAAAAGGAAAAGGAAAGAATATATAAACCTGAAAAAGCACTGATGGTATTATTTATATCTAATTTTTTACAAAGGTGGCTTTAATTTAAGGATTTCACTGATTGTATTTATAAGGCACAAGGGGTCTAAACAAATTTTGATTAAAAAATATCAAAATCATTTGGTACTTTCAAGAAACCATTTGCCATTTCTTTCAGAAAAAGGATTATATGAAACTTCTCTAAGTAGAATAGAGTCACTCTGAACTCATGCTTGCATGCTAAGTTCATTTATAAACTAAAACTTATCTTAGGAAAGAAATCCACCCATAAGAAGTTAAGGAAGAATAGAAACTTTTGCTTATGAAAACTTTATAAGACAAACAATGTCAAATCACAAAACCAACCAGATTTCTATAAACTTATTGCAAAATGTAATCAATTAGTTCCAAAATATCCATCTAGTATTAAAGCTGTAAATTTCTCAATGCAGATAATTTCCTTCATGTTATCAATATTTAACTACCCATTTGGTAAGAACTTCTCAAAGAAAAAGTTCTCTTAAATGACCAAGCTTATGTTTTACACAATGTCTCTGTCAGCACCAGTGCAGAAGGGACAATGTGCCAAGCTGTAGAATGGTAGCCATTTGCTGGGATGACGAATCTTAACTGATACGTGTCGCTATTTTCGCGGTACACCTGACCGTCGTACTTAAAGGCTGTTCAAAGGAGCAAACATCATCTCAAATATGAGCAGTTCTTTTCTACTGAAAAAGAAATCGGAAGTGAACAATCAGGAACCCTAACGTGCGCGCGTGAGCCCGAACATTTCCGTAGACCTCCAGTGTGATTGCTGTCCAACCTGTGCCGCACCCGTACCGCGCATGCGCGTGCAGCTCTCTCACTGCTCTTTCCTTCCCTCTGTATTTTCTTTCTCCTAGTTTTCCCCGTTCTCCCTCTCGCGTCGCCGTTACTTACCTGGTGAATCTCGATGAAATCTGATTCCGTTTAGGAGTGAAGAGTATACCGGTTCCCGGATTACAGAAGTAGAATTGAGGCAAAAGATTGCTTTACGCCCTCTATTTATGGTTTTGGGGCTTAAAGAAAATTCAAGGAAATAAATATATGCGTGATAAATTCGAAAACAGTAACAGGAAGGTTGCGAGTTGGCAGGAAAGTATGGTGTTTAATAAGCCTGGCACCTGTGCCAGGTCACAAAAGAAAAAAGAAAAACTTGGCTCTGACAATTCAGTTAGTCTTATGTACTATCTCATCCCTGTCACTAAATACTCGGCACTCATCACTAAAGGACAGCTTTATCTGGGCTCATGCTTACAGTCCACGCCCCCAGGGCTAGCCGCTTCTAATTGGCCCACCTCCTAACAAGAAGTCAACTAACCGGGGCGTGGTTAGTTGTAATACCAGCACTCGGGAGGCTGAGGCAGGAGGGTTGCCTCAAATTCAAGAGCAGCCCGGGCTGGGAATATAGCTCAGTGGAATAAGTGCTTGCTTGGCATGCACAAGCTCTTGAGTTCAATCCCCAGTACCGTGGGAAAAAAAAGTTCAAGGCCAGCCTGGGCTACATAGTTCATTCAGGGGCCGCCTAAACTATACAGCAAGACCCTCTCTCAAAAAACAACAACTACAACTCAGCTTCAGCCCTCCCATAATCAATCACTTTTCCAAGCCCAGCCTCTGAACACATTGCAAATGTGAAAAAATGGCGTCTAACATTGCTAACCCAACAGACCGGTTCCCAAACAGAAGGCCATATCCTGTGTACTTGTCTTATTACTTGTTCTTTGTTTTTCCTGGCTGTGTATCACCTTGGCATAAAAACAAACAAACCAACCAGTGACCAAACATAAAGTCAATCAGTTCTTGTGGTATGAGCTCCCACCCCTCAACATGCCCTCCTTCCCCATAATTCCAGAGTAAATTCAAAATACCTATTCCATCGGGTAAAACTTTCACATACCTGATTGTGGCCCTTCTTTTCCACTTTATATCCCACTATTGCTCTAGAAATCAGCCTAGTGTAATCTCTGCAGACTAACATTTCGGTAATCTCACTGAAATTAGGCTAACGGAACATTTTTTGTCATCAAACCAAGGTCTCATGTGGATCAACAGATGATTTCTTCAGTCCTGTAAATCATGGATTGAGGTCCTTTCACCCTGAGAAGTCACATATCATAGGGTTTCATATATTTAAAAAATAAAACAGGGTACTCAATTTAAATACCAAATAGACATATTGTATTATAAATATATCATATTCAGTATTTGGATGGAGTTATATTAAAGTGTTTCATGTTTATTTGAAGTTCAAAATTTTAGAAGAAATCAGTACAATACTATGTTTTCAGTATATAGTGGAAAAGCATGCTAAAGTAGAATATACTATGGATGATGTAGGAGTACATAGCATTATGGTTTAATAGCATAATTTTGTGTAATAATTTTATTATAAACATGTTTGGTGTCATATCTGGGACATGGTTACCCTAACAATTATTTGCTACTTTATGTAAAATTTCAGTGTGAATAAGAGTTATATATTTTATATGGCAACGCCGAACATTCCAATGAGTGCCTTCCAGGGTTACGGCATTCAAGGCAAAGAAGAAATGGAGGCCTTCACTGGTACTTTTACCTTTTTTGTTCTGCAAGCAACACATATCTTTCTGCTCTCTGTCTCTTTGACAGAACTATTTCAGTGGCCTCAGCCACAGACTGGGAATTGAGGACAGACCATGGACAATTAGTGACAACCGAGGTTTCTGTTGTATTCTCCCTGTGATACAAGAGTATCAGTAAATGGAATAGAGTGATTACCTGGCAGTAAAAAGATCAGGAAATGTTATGGTCTCTTCTTCCCAGTGTGCTGTGGTGGAGACAGGATTTAAGTCTTAAAGGGCAACCAGAGGGGAAATAAAGAGTGTCTTGGCAGACAAGTCCCTGAGGTGAGAGTAATTGTAGGGATGGTGTTGGGTGCTTCCAATCATGTTTTGATTGGCATATAGATCTTCTGAGACCTGTCTGTTATCTCTTTTCTCACCCTATTAAAATATGATTCACTTTCAGTTTAACACATAATATCCTGTGAAGATGACCAGCAAACTTGGGGGAAAGAATTATGTATTATAGACAAATATGTCAATGCAGTGGCAACACATAGTAAAATTTGGTAGTAAATCAACTTTGTTTAAGTTTCCTGCTATAGAATAAGGATAGACCTTATCAAGTTAACAAAATGTTGAAGTTCCTGGAAGTTTTGGGTAGATGCTTGAACAACTGTGAAGGTGATATGGAAATAAAAAATCAAGGTGAATCATATTTGAGATGTTTCATATGCATTTGTTGTAAATTCAGTAATTCAGAGGTAGTGAACTTTGGTTGTAGGACATATACCTGGTTATGTGGCAACTAAAAAGTATGGATATAGAGATATTGAGAAAACATGGAGCACTTTTTAATTTCACAAAAATGTTTAAAGTAACCCAACTATTTAAATATAAATAGTATCCGAATCTATTTCTTGAATGTTCTAGGAAAATTCAGTGTTTGAAGAGAGCTAAAAGGTCTTCTTATCACAGGTGACATGACTTCAGACTATGAACACAGGCTCTGTGCTGCTGGAAAATTTGGACAGCTTTAGTTCCACTCATTCCTGCAGACTCAAGATCTGCTGCTCCTAATGTTGATTCATGTTAATGAGATATGATTGCAGTAGCCACAAATAAAAGTTGCTGAAGGTCATAAATGGTTAAAAACATGCAACAATATCTGACACATTTACTTCTAGTGTTGAATGACAAATAATAATTGGGAGTGCATGTCAAGTTAATTAATGGCATTCTGAATATTGAGACTGAAGTTAAAAATCTTAACACAGAACAAGATGGCTCTGGGAGTGAAATAAATGTTTACTTTTTTTGAGTTGGTCAGCAACACTTCTGAGAACATTATGAGGAAAATATATTTCAGTATTTCAGTGTTTCACACTCCTGATCATTTTGGAAGCCATAGTTATTGTTTCAAAGTCTCATGATGTTTGCTATAAGATCTAAATTGTCACATTCTCGTTTGCTGAACTGTTCATCCATAGTCAGGGTATGGGTTAAAAAATGCATAGCTTTAATGAAAGTAGTCTTTGTACTCCAGAATCTTCCCTGCAGCATGACTCTGAAAATGGCCTTGTCTTCCTTTTATTTGATTTCTGCAATCACAGAGGTGTGCAGAGGAGGTGTTTTATTTCTCTTTAAAGCACACTGAGAATAAAGTTAATTGGTAATAAAACGCATCAGTCGTCATCTCTAAGCAAAAAGTGAAGAGCAGTAGTGTTATTCAGATGGATTTTCTTTGAAGCTTTCTCTCCCTATGACTTTTATTGAACATTGACTAAGGAAAGGAAAGGAAGGGAAGGGAAGGGAAAGGAAAGGAGAGGAGAGGAGGGGATGGGAGGGGAGGGGAAGGAATATTAATCTCACTATTCAATACCTCAGAAACAGGGTGCTGTTAGTTCTTAAGAGGTAGAAACACCAAATAGAAATGCAAAATACATATGTTCTCCTTGCACATTTTGTGTCTCTAGTGCTGTGTTCTACAGAGAGATGGTAAACTGTAAAAGTTATAGGCCCCTAATTTCTAAATCTTGATCTATCACTATCTAGCTATGACATTGTGGTTAAGTTGACTTATTGCTGTAAGACTCAGTTTTTATTGAAAAATAGGATTGACAATGATTTTTATCTGCCTCAGAGTGGTGCCACGTACATTAAATACATTAATATCTGTGAAATACTTAGCTCATAAGTTCTTCGAAAATGGGAAAGATTATTTCTTTTATTGTCTAGTTACTAAGTATATCTCACAAAGAAATTTTCCTATATCTTATTAGTTCTAACTCTCTCAATTTTAAGTAGATTCAATTATAAATGCTGTCATAGCCCAAGTTTGGTACCACACTGTTAGGCAAAGATTTGCAAGTACCTTTTGGCTGAATTCCAGGTTTTCCCTATCAAATAATACTCTAAATTTGAAAATGCAGAACTCAGGAAATCAGTTCAAATTTATCAACAGTAGCAGTCAGTCCTACCCTCTATGACAGCAAAAGGCAGATATAACATTATAGTGTTCTTCACTTTTGGAAAGAACTTTTGAATGGAAGTATGACTGCACAGTAACACATGGCTCGTGCTTTGGGGATCTGGGGCAGGACCCATCATTGTTATGTAAGAGAGAAAGGACACATAAAGGAGAACTTTAAAGACTTTGTGGACTGAGCAAAAGTTGGAAAAGGAAAACAGATGATTGTGGAATTTGTTTTAGACAAAAAAATGGGATTCCAAGTAAGTTACATATACACAGGGAAATGTGCGTCATTTGATATGGGAGGCTTATAGGAGATGAAAAAGTTATGAAGAAGATAGTTTAGAGCCATATATTTCAGGAACTTGACCTCCATACTAGAGTTTGGATTCCTCTGTAAATAGAACAATAGTTCTGAGCTGAAGAGTAACATGACTAGGTCAGAGCTTCAGGGAAGATTGGTGGCATTAACGTGAAGTATATATTTGTTAAGGAGCTAAGAAAATCAACTCCCAGTTAGAAAGACTGCTCTCATTCAATGAAATTTTACTAACTAACTCTCCCATTATGATTTCTTTTTGTTCTTTGGTAACTCTGAATTCATCAGTATATCATCTCTTTAGCAGGGCATTAGGCCCTTGGGTTGTTAAGATATAGATCAAGATCTACTTCAATGTATTCATTTGTCCAAACAAACAAGTGTTGCAAGCCTATCTGGTGCTGGATGGAGTGCTCAGAATTAATTCACCTCAGTGTCTGACCTTGAGTTATGCTTATCGGGAATGGAGCACACATTTGGTGACTCCAGCGCCTTAGAGATGCAGAGAGAACATTGTGGTTCTTCACCAAGTGACATTCCGCAAAGGAGACTATAGACTCTATAGATGACCTTTAATCCAAACCTTCTCTTCCAAGGATTAGCTCTCTTCATTTGTGTCTTTAGTTTTATCACCAGGCAAAAGAGCAATTACCAAACCTGAGAATCCATACCCAAGTGGGTTACTACCAAGACCAGGTGCACTGGCTACCCAAGAGCAAGAGGAGCTGGAATACCTCAAAGCCTTTATGCTTCTTGCTGGGTTTACAGGGCCAGTTCTGTGAGATATCAAGGCCTTGAGAATTCATTCCACATTTTAACACCCATACGGTGGGTTTATACTCCCCTTTCCTTCACCTCTGTGTTCATCCTCAATCTTCTTCTCTTGTGGTTGAAACCGTGCCATGATCACTCCTTCCGTCATGTTTATGGACCAAAAGCTGCTTCAACAAACGAAGAAACACAATCATGCTTTTAAAAATAGAGGACACATTTTGTTAAAGTATTTGGCCTTTCGTTTTTTAGTGTTTTTATTAATACATGTTTGTGCTACATAAAGAATGCATTCAGAGTGGACAGTTGATACACGCACATGACATATTTTAAACACTTTCACAGGAATAAGGTAATGATACCAACTCATTTTTATATATTACTTATTATAGTTTAATCAAGTGCTTGATAAAATACAAGCTAAAACCATACTGCATCTAAAATGTGTTATTTGTAAAAACGTGTTTTAATTTGAAGTCCTGCTGAAAGTGATTAGCTACATTAAAGATTCCAAATTATGCACTTCATTATTCTGACACAATCCTAAGTAGTCTGTCAGCTACAATAAACTTACAAAATAAGCTCGTGGAAAGGTAAAATATCTTCTGCATGGAGATAGTATATTTATGTCTCAGCATTTTATTTTAATGACTATAGCTCACCTGATGGGATTGGGCAAGTATTACCTTTCTGTCAGTGTGGTTTGATTTCTCATGCCTTTGGGTCTATGTGAGCAGAGATGGAAATGTGGGAAAACTTCCAAGGGACACTCGCCATGGTCTTCTCATTTCCTCCTGAATTACTTTTATCTGTCCTGTGTTTCCTTCTCAAGAACTGAGTATTTGTAACTCCTTTTCCCACGGTGTTTCTAAGGCTCGTACAACAGCTTTCCCTGTAAATGCTCAAAGCCCAGAGTGCCAGGAAGATTTTTCTTCCTTGTTCTGCAGCAGTGGCTCAGACCCGGGAAATGCCTGCTGCTCTAGGAGGAAAGTCTTGCTCAGAGTGTGGCAGTGCCTGAAGTGTGACTTATTTGAGAGGTCTGGCCTACGCCACCCTTCGTGATGCTCTGTCTGAGGTCAGAGCCTTGCTTGCCTACTTCTCTCCTGTATGCTCTCTTCTTCCAAAATGGGTTTCCCTGGAGAATTTCCTGAAAGCACACCCTTCATATAATTCTTGTCCTGGAGTGGACTTCTAGAAGTGCTTCAGACCATGCCTCTCTCTAAAGTACCTTTCCTGTTTAACACCTTTTAGAGTTATATTTTGAGCTAGTAAATCTTCTAAACTGAGTAAATATATCCTCAGAGGGATAAACACAACAAAACAGAACATTTCCAGCAAGCATAAAATGACACACATGTGCAGTAACTAAGATTTATAGCAATACAGCAATGGGGCTGCCCACGGTTGCTGTGCTTTACAGGTGCCGCAGCCCTGTGACTCTCTCGGCCACCCTCACTGTACTTATACAGTGAACGCAATTACAAGACACAGTTTCAAAGCTGCTGAAGCCAAACTGTAGTTGGTGCTCTAGTTCTTACAGTTAAGGAGCTCAGGTAGGCAGACAGAAAAGGAGAACTAGGAGAAAAGTCTGCTGGGATCTGAGGCTTTTAATGTGTCTGAAGGCTGATAGAAGGGCACACCTCTGTCTGGGAGAGCCGCACTGTGACTCCCAGCCCCTGCCGGGGATCCCGCTGCAGTCCCCTCACAGATGGAGCTGGGCTTGTAACTCAGGTGCTTATAGAACAAAGGGAGTCAAAGAAAACTCACCAATTCTATTAACAACAAGTCTGAGTTACTTTCCTAATTTTATATTTTATATATATATATATATATATATATATATATATATATACACACACACACACACACACACATATACATATACACACACACATACATACACACATATGTATCTCATATATATGTACATATATATCTCATATATATATATATATATATACATGACAACCAGTGGCAAAAAATGAAAAGAAACAACATCCTGAAGACAAGAGGAAGACTGAACCTCTGGACATTATTTATAACAGGATCCAGAAGACTGTTTATCATCCTTAATCTGATTTAAGAAGACATTGCTTTTGGCAAACAGGAAAAGAAAGCCACAAAACAGGGCAAGCTGAGATGAAGGGACAACAGGATGACATGAAAAGAGGACAGGATGTGAGGCCGGGGCAGCGAGCTGGGATGAAATGGGAGCCCCCAGCAAGATAAAGGAGGTGCACAGGAAGTGCAGAATAACAATTTCGAAATTAAAATGACTTTCAAATTGACTCTTCCAACGCGTGGATTTATTCCACCACAGTGGGAGGAAGAACAGGAAAATGCCTCCGTAGATGGACAGGACAAATGAAGGCAACGTGAACTAACAGTTGTACATCTCTAAAAGAAAATTAACTGGAAGAGAAGCAGTAGCTCAGCAGTGCAACTGACAAAACCTGTCCAAATCTGGAAGATTGAGAGGAAAGGGGAAAACTAGATATGCAGGTTACAGAGGCTGAACATGATCAGGAAATATTGTTTAAAAGACAGTCACATATCCTAATAAATTTTTAAATTATATGAAAAATCTCTGATAAGCATCTAGAGAGAAAAACAGATTAACTATAAACCAATTGGTAACTGGGCTCTGCTAGATTAATTTGCAGCACTAGATTTCAAAGGATGATAAAGCTAATTTAGAGAAACTTTCCCAACAAACATAAAGCTCTTTGTAAAGCTCTAGCTCTGTGTTAGATGTTGAAAATACAGTAGTGCAAATTCTTAGAACCGAAAATGGACAGAAATAATAGTGATTCATCATCACAGTTATACACAAAGATTTTATGAAATATATGTTTTATATTTATGGATATGCTAAGCTGTACCCTTGCAGTTTCTATTTCAGCAAGTCTAAGAAAGGTCCTACTACTTTGTATTTCCAAGAAATTTTCAGGGATATTGATGCAGTGGCTTTGACAAGCAAGAGTGAAAACCAATGCTTTATTTGAAAAAAAAAAAAAGTTGTACCACTGTAATAGAAAGATTACATAATTGTAGTAACCGGAAATAATATTTCTGAACATTACTCAGTTTTGTAGAAAAGTCCTAGTGGCACAGTATTACACTGAAAAATCACTATGCAGGGCTTTATCGATCATGTTCCTTACAAAGCATGTCTCTACAAAGAGAGACCATCAAAAGGGGAGCACAGATGTCAAATAAATCAAGAAATTAAAAAATAAATTGATAATAGTGGTTATTTTTGGCAAATGTCTTTTATTTAATATTGGCTTTAGTCTTTATATATTCCTGAATTTTCTAAATATCCATGCATCACTTTTGTAATGTGAGAAAGAAGGGAGAGTCTTCAAAGACCCAGTTCAAATGTTGCACCTTCGGCAAAGCTCCTGTCACCATCCTGTAAGTAAATGCTGTCATTTCTGTCACTGTACCATGAAAATAGTCATCTCTTCATTTCTCTGGCATTAAAAGTTGACTATGCAAGTTAGTATTTTAAAGGTTCAGAAAATATTAATTTAAAAAATTTACTGTGCTTTTCTAGAAGCTTCCAAACATACTTGTCCACAAAAGCCTATAGAACATTTACTAATATTCTGCAGAAAAAATTTAGTACATGTAGTAGAAGGTGCCACCTTTCAGTGTTCATTGAATTAATGAATGAGTGTATTCAACAAATTGATGAATCATTGGCTAAAATATGTTTAATAAGCACTTATTAATATTTTTCTGGTTTTAAACCTACACCAAGAGTCTCCATTCAAAATCTAGTGGCATTTTTATTAGTATGTATTTATTTTTCCCATTCCCTAAACTTTGCAATGTGCCTGTTGAGTGTGAAGAATTTGGGGAGATGCAAAGGTATTTTATTTTATGTAGTCTGATCTCAGTACACTATTCGTTCATTACTTCTTGACTATTTGCGCCTTGAAACACTTTCAAGTCACTTTCATCACTGGCTGTACATCTGCATAATGATTAACAGGGTGGTAATTTTGTTCAACATGGGTGAAAATGACAACGAGAACATCCAGCTCTGCTCTTTCAGAATGAACAAATACCAAGTGGGGTTTCCTGCTTCGTGAAAGTTGATGACACTGTATTTCCAAACAGTGCTGTAGGCCAAAAGTAGGAGCCCATCTGGAATTCTAGAATTATTTTCTTTGCCAAACAATCATTTTTCCCACCCTAATCCTCACATTCCACTCAATTACTATGTGGGATCATGGGATTTCTTATGGCCCCTTTATATTTTGCAACCATATGACTTATCAAAAATATGAAGAAATGTTTGGAAATACTTGGTAACTTAGCAACAAAAAAGCTGTGGAATGCACCCATATGTAAACACCGTGTTTCCCAGCACATACATACACATCACTAGAGATAACAAGAAGAAGCAAAAGTTCCTGAAATAAGAGAAAAGTCACTAACCACATTTAAATTCTTCATTCTTTTCATCTGAGATTACGACTTGCTTTCCTCCAACAAACAGCACATACTGCTGCTACCCCAAAAAAGTTTATTCAAAACACATAAAAGAATGAAGGATATTTGAAAAGAAGAAGAATTTAGCAATGACAAGAATTACAGGTGGTCATTTTAGTCTATGTTTTTAAGTGTTTTAGTGAACATGTATACTTTCCCCATAATGAGATGGTGAAAGTAAAATATTTTAATATGGAATGTCATGTTGAAAGGAATAAGAACCCTTTATGATATTATTAGCTTTCTTTAGCAAATATAATGAAATGTAGCCCAGTTGAATTTAAAGTGAATATCAAAATGATTTAGTGAATTATAAGTTAATAAATTGAATTAAGCATGGATATCTTTTCATTATTCTCAAATACTGGTCCTCATACCTTGGGGACACCACAGAAGCCCTCTGACTCAGCTGAAGGCCACATCCTTTACAACTGGTCACATCATGTAAAATATGTTTTAAATAAAAAAATACCTTGAGGTCTTTAGTTATAGAAAAAAAATGTTGATTATAATTTACAGACACAGCCCTTAATAACATCCAGGCACTGTTTTAAACTTTTTATGTATTTTGTCAGTCAGCTTCCCATTACTGTAACATAGTATCTGATAGAATCTACTTAAAAAGATGAAGTTTTTTTTTTGGCTCACAGTGTCAGAAATGTGAGTTCATGATAAGTTGGCTCTGTCACCTGGGGAGTGTGGTGAGATGGCCTCATGCCAGGAGCACATGGCAGAACTGTCTGTCTGTGTTGGAGACATGAGAAACCCTGGAAGAAACTGGACCCCTGTCATTTTGACAGCAGTGACAAATGACCTCCATCTAGGTCTCATTTCTTAAAATTTCTATTAGCTCCTAATAGAAATTTACCTCCAACGGGCTGGGGACCAGCCTTGAGTGTACGGACCTGGGGAGACACTTTTGTAAACCATACCACATATAGTATCTCACTTTTCCTTTCAACAACCCTGTAAATCATAAGAATTGTAATTATTCCCATGCCACCAAACAGGAGATGGAGGAAAAGAGAGGCTAACTATCAGGATTGAACACCAAACCTTCTGTCCTGAGTACAAGTGCTTAAAATAGAATTCTCTGCTTATTTCTTTACCATTAAGATATAATTGGCAAGAACCCGACACCCTCCAATGCCTACTGATAAAATGTACTGATGCAGTGCTTGAGAAAGATATGTAGTGTTAACTGATATCAGCGAGAAGCCTGTGTAAAGTCATTTTTCTTCCTGAACACCATTCAGTTATTGAACCATAATTCTCAATTTTCAGATCTCCTGGCCTTGTCGTATAAGAAATAAAACCTTGAGTGTGGTGATGTACACTTGCAATACCAGCTATTCCGTAGACTGAGGCAGGAGAATCATAAGTCCTAGGCCTGACTGGGAAACAGCAAGACTGTCTCAAAATAGAAAAAATAAAAGGGGCTAGGTGATGTAGCTCACAGTTCTGTAGGTTAAATCTCCAGTAGCTCTGCCTTACAACTCCAACTTTTTGAAGATTTTTGTTTATTTTCACTAGCAAGGAATGTCCCAGCCAAGAGGTGGAAGTAAGTGTGTCTGGATGAGTGAAATGAGGGAACGAATAGAATCAGACAACCCTGTTTCCTACTTGTGAAAATAGTGACAGTCAATGATTTTTCTTACTGCCAAATCTTCTGGTTGTTAAAAGAAAGATGAAATATTATCCTTACCTGAAAATTTTCAAATTTAAATAAGTTGCAATGAGTTAAACAAATTCAAAAATTTTTAAATATTGTAGGCTGAAGAAAGTGTATCTTTAATTCAGCTTTGCTATCTGGGTCACTCACTGGTCTACAAGAAAGTAGTGGTGCTCAGGACTGAATCTCCTGTGCCAGTGATGACTGAGCACGGCCAAGGAATGTGCTGGAAGCTCACGTCCACCTCCTGCCTTCATGACTTACTTCCCTTTAATGCACCCTTCATTCTATGTGTGGAATGTTGCTTAGGTGTAGCATTCTCTTAGAAGTCTCCTGTTAGAATTGTTGAGGATCTAATTACCTGCAGGCATCTGCTGTTACTTCTCCAGTTCTCTTTTTTCACAAATTCTGACTCAGTCCCCTACTCCTTTACTCTGTGCTTATCCATCATAGGTATAGACAACTTTTGAGCAAAACACTAAATTCATCTTCTTTAACCAAAACCAGTGCACGTTAAAAATATGATTCCTTCACGGGAATCCAGTCTTACACTATCTGCAACCCAACTGCACAATGTTTTTGGTAGTTTCACCTTAAAGATATTTCTTTAAAGGACTGAAAAATAGAGACATGACTGGAAGAAAAGTCTAAAATAAGGGAGAGAGAGAGAGAAAGGAGAAAGAGAGCGAAAAGACAAAGAAGAGAGAGAGACAGAGACAGAGACAGAGACAGAGACAGAGACAGAGAATGAAGGAAGGAGAGGAGGAGGAGAAATGAGAAGAAGAAAAGGGAGAAGAAAAGGAGGAGGGGGAGGAGGAAGAAGAGGAGGAAGAGAAGAAGCAGAGAAGGAAGAGGACGAGGACAGAGAAGAGCAGAGGAAGAGGAGGAGGGGGGACAGTTAAATCGACAGAAAACATTTATAGGGATGTTGATTTCACTCTTTGATTTGAGAGAAGGGGCAAGGCCAGGTCTCCCAGGCTCCTGATCTATGAAGTGATAATCAAATAAACCACTAGAAAAGTAGGTCCTAGCAGAGGATCACCATTTCCTGTTTGTAATTTTTCTTCTGTTCCATTGTCAACAGCCTTCCAGCCAAGGAGCTAACAGATGTGCTAGAAACAAGGCAGTTATTACATGCATTTGAGCATGACTTTCCTGTTACTTTGAAGGACATAGAAAAGGAAAGATAACTATTAACTGATAAAAACCAATTCTGCTTCTCCCTCTCTTGTGTGACGTCACTTCCCACTACCCAAGATGACTGTGACCTGTCTGGCTCTGGTAGCTCTTTACTTAACCCATATTTCTTGAGTACATGCCACGTTCCAGGTAGTGTTGTAGGTAGTGATGACATCATCATTATTCAACCATGACGTACCAGTCATGTAATTCTTACAGCTTTTGGTCTACTGAAGGAAGAAACCAGCATACAAATTACACAAAACCAGGTATTTTAATCTCATATTTGTGCTTATGGACCCAGAACTTACTGTTATTCTTCTAGATACCTGGATCCAATGGATAATTTTTTAAAAATACTTGTTTACATGATACAAAAGATTATAATTAAAGTAGGATTTTTTAAAATGTTCCTGAATTTATGGTTAAGTCATTTAAAAAGTGCATCACACAGAGCACCAGTTGTATAATTTCACATTGCTTTGGGCAACTCCTATTATAATAGCAAAATATGAATTCTCTGAGACTTGGTTATCTTACTTGCAAAATGGGAGCAATAATATTTATAAAATATGAGGCTGAAATGAGATAAACTATGAAGGAAGTTAGTACAGTGACCAGGATAGTGTGTGTAGCTTTGATTTTGTACTTCTATAAATTTTGATATGTGTATTTGTGATACTAGAGCAGTCTCCCTACTTCCAACTGGGACATTTAAGTGCCTTTGGGGACCAGTGCCAGGGGGAGAGTGAGCATGCTACTCTCCAGCCTGACCTCTTGTGTCAGGGGGAGTTCATCCTGAGTAGTGTTGGCTTGGGCAGGTTGGCTTCTGGAAAGTTAATGCTGTAGTTTGAGTCTAGATACAGGTCAGTCCTACCATTTTCAGGCAAAGAGTGTCTTTAAAAATCAATCTCAACATGTCTGGTGTCACAGGGCCTCTTTCTGCTTTGCTTCCTAGAAGAGGATGCTTCAGGCAGAAGGAATTCCTTCAGTCCTATTTTTTCCACCCTTTTCTTCTTCCTCAGGACAGACAGCAGCTCTCTTAGGCAGATCTTTGTTGTTTTGTTGTTGTGGTTGTTGTTACCGCATGTCATTCATGCCCAGAGGGAATTCCAGACATCTTGTCCCTCAGAAGAAAACACAGAGATGAAAAGAGCAAGAAGGAAATTTATTCTTCCCTCACCAGAGTGTGAGGAGACTAAATTGTGTTCCAGAACTTTTATTTGTCTTCTATGTACTGTTTGTTAAAAGGTTTAGACCTTTCTCTACAGTAGCAGGGGAACTTTCAGGAGCTTATGGGGAATGAGTTATTACTGTAGTATAAATGTGTTAGAAACAAAAACATTTTTGGCTATGACACTGGGTGAACTTTTTGTATTTGGAAACATGTTCAAGATCCTGTTTCTTAGGACAATTCTTGAAAACAATGATTTCATTACCATCGCAATTATCCTGCTGCAGTGTGGAATTCTGGAGTCCTCTAAACAGCACTGTTTTCAGATCATGGAATTAGTACTCCTTTTCAGACTGACTCTCAGCTCTCCTATGTTTTTTTCATTTTTTGCTGAGAAATACTGCTACTAGATCCTTTTGTTAAGTCAAAGTAAACCAGGCAAGCAACAAGCAGGCCCTGGATACAAAGTCCTTTCTATCAATAAATGCAAAGATCACTGAAAGCCACATTGTGCTGAACTCACTTTAAAGCCCATAGCAAAAATTCCACTTGCTCAAAGAAAGTCAAAACATTAACATCAAAGCATTTGGCATCTTGTGTTCAGTGGACAATGACATATTTAGAAGAAACAGCCCTCCTTTATTATGATAATTCTCCCAATTCTGTATCAGGGACTTGTTCTGAGAGATAGGTTCTGGGAAATGCATCCTTAGATAATAGCATCCTTAGATAATAACATTGTGCCAACAGTGCAAAGTACTTACAGGAAACCAGATGGTATAGACGTCCACACAATTGGACTATTAGAACAATCATGGAACCAGGGTTCTCCATGTGGTTAGTGACCAAAACAGTATTAGGCAGCTCATGATTGTACTCTTTTTAATCAGGGTGACTTTTACATCCAGTGTCTTCCATAAAGTTAGTTGTTTTGCCATCTTGAAACCTGCAGTGCATAAGTACGGGTCAGGTGAGCATCAGAATTTTACACTAAGTGTTGCAAATTTACAAGATAGTGCTCAGTTCTTTAAATATTGTAGAGCGTTTGAGAAGAGAGGTGAGCTGGGGATACAGCTCAGTGGAATAAGCACCTGCCTGGCAAGCACAAGGTCCTGAGTTTGATTCCCAGTAGTGAAAAAAGAAAAAGAGAGGTGAGAAATTCTTTGTCCGGGAGAGTGATGTGATTTACAATGGCTGAAGTTACCTATGTGATCAGATAAAAGCAGAGGTCTTGTCATTCATTCATTCACTCGTTGGTCCTGGGGTTAATGTGAGCCAGAAAGTGCAGTGAGTCATAGCAATGTAGCTATGAACAAAGGGCGTCCTGCTCTCTGTGACCCCGGCCCTCTTAGCCGGTAAGGATAACACACTAATATGAACAGAGAAAACGACGAGCATATTGTGCCAGTGCATAGGAGAAATCTCACAGTGTGTGGTGTTGGGGAGGTGGGAGCAGAAGAATCCAGATTCTGCAGAGTCTGAGAAACAGCAGCAGCTGTGAGGGGCTGAAGTCAACATGACCAGAGTAGAGCAGGAGATTGAGAGCAGCGTGAGATTTGGTGTGGACGTTAAGACGTGCTGCGTAATCAGTGTCAAGCAAGTTTTCCTGTTTTGTTCTGTACCCCATAAAGCATTCTTAGAATCCTCTGCTTCAGTGTTCTTTAAAAAGTTACAGAATAAGAGAAAAAAGTCAAAGGAGAATTTTGTATCTCAAATTCATCTCTGTTATCTCCACCCTAGTAAGAAATAAGCTTTCTGCCACATGCTCTATGTTTTGGTAACAAGCATGATGCCTAGTACCTTTGGCGAGTGCTGTGTGTGGAAGTAGCTGTTCTTCCCTCGGACATCCAGATCATTTAGGGACCAGTGCTTGACTCACTGGTCTTTTTCTTCTGCCACAACACCTAGCTCTGAGTTCTTACAAGGACCTCACTGAGCATTTGTTAAATCAATAACAATGTTTTTATATTTACATCCCGCCTAGTTGCTAAAAACGATGAACCAGGACAAGGAATTGATTTGCAGGGCTCAATAAATGCAAGGACTATCCTTGGTGCTGGAACTCACATCCTGTCTCTGTGTGTAAGAACTGGGCAGAATGACGTTGCCAACCTGCCTTCTTCACCCCTGTGCTTGCTTATTGATTTCATGAAATACTTGTGACAGCTTCACTGTTCCTCAGTAGCTAACTGCCAGGCAGACCCTTGGCATTATCCTTCTTAAGGGGCCGTTATTTCTCCATGGGGTGTCCAGAGCAGGAATCAGTGCCGGCAAGTTGGAAAGAAGTGGACGCGACAGTGTAATAGGAAGGAGATGATTATGTCCATTATTACATCAAGTGAAGGAAAATCGAAGACACACCGCGGCCTATTGCATAAGTGCCTCTCTCAGGTTGTTACGGGGAAAGCTCTGTACATCAAACCTCTTGAGCTGATCCTGAAGAAACCACTTCTCCCCTCTCTGCATACCTTCTTTCTATGCGGCTTTCCATGTTCTCCAACTGGCTGATTACCTGGTATATTAGCTTTTCAAAATGTGACACGGAAGTTCACCAATTCCTTCCAACTCATACCACTTTAAAATTGCAACTCCAAATTATTCCTGTGAAAAAAGCTGATCTGTATGACTCCTAGGGGATTTCTTATTTTAATCTGAAACCTTCAGAAATGGTTCTGTTTTGTGGAAATGATGGCAGGAATGTCTGCCCTTAGCAGTTTTAGTGTTCAAGGGCAAATCAACCTCTATACTTGCTAACTTTAATTTTCCAAGGGTTATGAGACTTTAATTTGATTCTTTATCCAGTGTGCATAATATGTTCACTGGAATTTGCATAATACATTTATTGTATCATCACTCCTCACATTGGTTACCTGTTTCAAATGAACATTACTTTTTTAAAGCTATGTATTAATGTAGGGCAATTTGAACTTTGTAACTAAACAGAATTAGGTATATCTCTGATAGACAAATGTAAAAGAGAAAAAGAAGAGAAGCATGTCCTTGTTCGAAGTAGACTATTATATAAAAATAGCCTGTTCATATAGTTTTAAATATTCATTTTCCAAACATAAGCAGAAGGAGAGCTGTATTTAAACATACAAAAATAAGTTATGTGGAGAAGGGGATACACTTGTCCTGCTTGTCTCCTTCACATGTTTTCAAAATAAGTAGATTAATCAGGGTCCTTGATTTCCGCACACTGTGAGAAGGTGAGGAACTTGGAGAGAGTGAATGGCTCAGGCATTAGATTACATGCATTAAATGCACTTAAATTCACAGTGTCCAGGGCCAACATGTAATTTGGTAATATTATCCTTGCCCTTAATTTTGATTGAAGATTCTGTGCCTAGGACGCATTTCTTTCAATTAACAGAGGTGGGCTTTGAACTCAGACTGTATGAAGGCAATTTGCCCTTCCACCACCAGAGTTTTCTATCAAATATCCTTGTCTACTGTGAGCTGTCTTAGGAGACTGCATTCTGGCATAAGAACTGTCTAGGTGCAGCCCAGAGGAGTGTTTGGCAAAGAGCCTGTAAAGAGATTTGAAGATCAGGTAAGTGGTTGGGTGAGGTGACTTTAAAGAGCTACACTCACCCTTCAGTTTCATGGACACTGACCTGATGAGTGGTTTGGTGTAGTCCAGGGTGTTTTCTTCTTTAATGTGCACTTTGAGATCTCATAAAAATATAGAACCTAATTCAGCAGCTCTAGATTGTGCCTGAAATTCTTCATTTCTAACAAGCTCCAGCTTGCAGATCTATAGCAGCAAAATAGCAAAGACACAGAAGCAATGTGTAGTATCTATCAGGTGAGGTCTACCCGGGCTCTGCTAGCAAAATCACTTTAGTAATTATCCAGGTCTGGATTCGCACTAGAACAATTATTTTCACATCACACACTGAACAGTTCCCTAAAACATATCTCAACCAACATGTCCTATGATGCTGAAATATCATCCTTTTTATACAACTGGGATACTGCCTAGGAGGGAGAACATCTCAACTCCAAATTCTGAATCATCACCACTTAGAGAGATACAAAGTAATTGGCATCATAACCAAGGTACCATCTTACTAATGGTACTGGATTTCCTGGGGGGAAATGTGGCTTTGTTGAAAAAAATGTACTTTCAACTTATAAATTCATGTGTAATCATGATATAATGACATGACTCTTAAAAATCTTAGCATACTTTTTAAATCATGAGTCTTAAACTTCATCTCATAAGGCCTTGGTGTTTTTCCAAAATTTCTTTGAGATGGATCCAAATTAATTACAGAGAAAAGGAAAACGAACTTCCTATCCTCTGTATTTCAGGAAGTGGATGTTTGAATTTAATTTAATTTAATTAGTTTCTGATATCTTTGGTTTTACAACATGAGTCCTTTCCTGAAACATTTTTAATAATTCAAAAACTTTGGAAAAATCATTTTCTAAAGTTTAAGGGGCTTGGAAGCTGTGTTTTATATATTTATATCTTACTAACTTAACAAATCCTTCCAAATCTGGAATAAAACCAGTTTTGCAACTTAATACACATTTGGCCAAGGCATACTCTAGAACTCAGAAATGTCTGAGAAAGAAGCAATTGGAAAGCTGAATATACTAGATAGACAAGATTCTAGAAAACCATATTTATGTGCAAGTATGTGCTGTTGAGAGAAGAATCAGGCAGTAAA
The DNA here is from genome assembly GCA_004027595.1 of Dinomys branickii. NCBI lineage: Eukaryota > Metazoa > Chordata > Mammalia > Rodentia > Dinomyidae > Dinomys > Dinomys branickii. The sequence goes on from PVLD010000007.1 coordinate 540,897, forward strand.
ACTGTGCATAATCTCATAGCATTTTGGTTTAAAAATAAAAGAGTAAAATTTACTTAATTTATTTTAAATTGTAGCTTCAGCTGCTTTTTCTCTATATTGACTATACTTTCTGTAACAAACTTATACAACTTTTAAAATTGGAAGAAATAATTATAATTTACTTTTTATGGAAGAGATGAATAATTAGAAAGCAATTTATAAAAATATTTTTATTTTATGATTTTTGATAGTAGGAGTTATGTAATATTACTAAATAGATCCCTAAGAATTTTTTTGATTGATTGATTGATTGGAACTGCGAATCTGAACTCAGAACCTCACACCTGCCAGGCAGGTACTATCCCACGGAGCTATATCCCTGGCCTAAGAGTTTTTAATTCATAGAATAGCAGGGACATCTGAATTGGTTCTAGTTAGCTTTTCAAGTGGTCCCATCAGAAAGAATCATAGGACAGTCCTTAGGAAGGTAGAATAATGCATTAGGCACTTAGGAGAAATAAACTAATATTTCATTCAGTACTACTTTTATTGGATTGATTTTTTAAACCAAGTGCACATAAATTTTAATAAATATTTAGAATTTCATTTTGTATGCTAGGTGGATGGGTGAAAAGTAATTGTAGGGCCCAAAAAAGATGTAAAAGCTACCTTGTATTATAGTGATAGAGACAGTGCTTGTAGATATTTATTAAAAATACTAAAGTACAACCTATAAACACATAACTGAAGAGTGGAGTGTATTCAATAAAATACAGGTACAAATTAGGAAATGCACAAATGTAGTTAAATAGAATCGTGCAAAGGGTTTAGAAGTGAATTTGGCAAAGATTTGGAGTGAGGAAATCATGAATAGAGCCTGTCTCCAGGTAGGTTGTGTTCATAAAAGAAGAGAATGCACAAGGAAACTGGAAGAAGTGAAGGGTAAGAGTGAATTTCTAGAACATATGGTGTAAGAACAACAGAGGCTTATGTGCAACGCATGCACTGTGACAGGATTACCCATTTGTAGATTCACTTAATCTATTCTTTACTAAACTACTTAGTCCATCCCCTGAGCAATTCTTTGATTTTATTACAAATGTCCAGACTTTAAAAATGATGGGTGTTGAGAAAAGGGATGTTTCTCTTATAGAGAGGAATAAGGACATGCTTCTCATGCTAATCGTTGGGGCCTCTGGGTGTAAGTATGAGTTAAAGTCCCTGGGAAGGGAGACAGGATACTATTCATTCAATGCTTACATACTGAGGTAAGGACCCCTGTTCCCTGCTTGGAAGAATAGAATATAGTTCCTTCCTTCTGTAAGGCTGCAGCCAGGAGAGGGAGAGAAGGATGGAGGAGCCAAGAATTGTCTTGGTGAGGTCTTCCTCCCCTACTCTGGACTGGGATTGAACAGCTATAATTAAAGTATTCAGTTGTTGCTTGCTTCCGTTCTAGTTACAGAGGCAATGAGATTGTTGCATGGCTACCTTGGGCCTGCTCCTCATCTTCATGGGGCCCTCGGGCTTCTGCTGCTATGATGGAAGAGGCGCGTAGGCCCAATATCTTCCACAGACATCTTCTATTTGTATCATTGAACTTTGCTAATAGCAAAGTAAAGCTTTGCCTTATGCTTCACAGAGGATAACTGTACCATTTTCAGTCAAGTAGAGGGCTCCTTTAATCTCTGCAATATAATAAAATAATGTTGGTCCAGACAAAGCTTTGGCAAATCAGTGAGTTTCTTTAATCTCAATAAAGCATAGCGATCCCACTGCCCATTAATAATGATCTAAATCCTAATTTTGACTTTATTCAGGATAAAGAAGCAATTTCTCTCTTTTAAAAGTCAATTGAACAAGTGGCCAAGGATTTAGCTCAGTGGTGCGGTGCCTGCCTGGAAAGCATTAGGTCTTGAGTTCGATTCATGGTATCCCCCAAAACAGTCAGTTGAACAAGCCAGGAAGGACACCAGTTTGGGGTCTGGAATTGGGTTTAGTTTAATAGGACATTTTGTGCAATGTAAATGGAAAAAAAAGTCTCCCATTTACAACTGTCATACTACTAATTACTTTGTTCTCCAAATTTGTCTGTTTTGTAATTGTTTTTTTCTGTAAGGAAATGCCACTTAAGCGTATTTGTTTCTTAGACTCTTTAAGATTGCAATTTGCATGCAAAATATACTGAGTTTGGCCCCACCCAGAAAAAACAGTTGCTGATCCAGAACCCTAGGACTTTCTACCTTTGACATAGTAGGGATTCCTCTTGAAATTTCATGTTTAACAGCTGATTTCAGCTATTTTCATAAACTAGAAGACAGCTAGAAATGTCCACATAAATTAAGAACCTGAATAATGTTAGCCTTATGTCACTTATGCAAGGTAATCTAGCTCAGTTATTCAGCTCTGTTGAATAAAACTCGAAACCAAAAATCTTTATATACTGTACTATATGAAAATTATTCAGTAACATGAACACACTTGATTTATATGCAATTTTGCATATACCTTTTTAACTTAACCCCTGTATACAAGAGGCCTCATCACTGTATTTCATGATCTTTATCAGGTGTCCTAGTCCATACATTCTGTGACAAGAAGAGTCATACTACAGCTGTCTTTGTTTCCTTACAACATCTTATACACTACCCACCTTGCACATAGTAGATGCATAATAAAGTTAATCATAACAGAAGAGTCACATCATGATTCAAAAGCATCTCCAACAGTAGGAAAATCCTATTCTAATAGCTAATATCTTGTTTTAGTGTTTCTGGCATTGGAATATCAGAATGTTTAAATAATTAAGCTGGAACATCTAGGAAATACACAGTGAGGCAACTTACCCACTGTACAGTGGACACTATTACCCACCTCATTTGCCTACATTTGTGAGTGTTTGAGGCTGTGGTCTGTGCACAGCCAGTCAACACATGGGCATCATTACCCGTCTGTTGTGCCTGAGTCAGGTAGGCGTCTGTGATTGCAGACCGTACATGTGCTTTTTCTTTATAAAATCATCAGAGCCTTGTTTTGAAGATGTTTCAAAGCATTTCAGTGGGTAATGGTTTAGAGACCTTTTTTCCCAGAGTAAGCAGTGTTGTTTCTGGCTCTTGCTTTCCTGCAGAATTTTCTTTGGCTTTATTTTTTCATAGATCTAAGGTAAGCTGTCTGGCTGTTCTATTGATTCCTGTGTTGCGCCCTAGCTTATCCTTAACTGTCATAGGAAATAGATGCAAAAGAAGATATTGAAGAAGTAACTATGTTTTCTCTTTAATTTTATATGTGAAAAATAGCTAAGAAGTTGTTTTGTTCTTTGACTACTTTCTTCTTCACATACAGTACAGAAATAGTCTTTTAAAGATGCAAGAAAAATCAAGCAGAAACAGAGGTTAAAGGAAGGGCCCAGTTGCCACCACACTTGCAAGCTGCCTACAAGTCTCCCTTTGCTCCCTGCAACACTGTCTGCCCACCCTGACCTCAAATGGACACAGAATGCTGTGGTGCCTCAATAGAAGGCAGAGGAGTTTATGGGACGGTGATTCTTAAACATCTTCAACTGTGAGCTTTGAGTAGAATTTCAGTTGAACTTAAAATTCTTACCCAAAGTGTTCTCTTACTCCATTTAGAAATCACATTTGACTCACAGCTGGATTGCCTTTCAAAGAAGTTGGGTGTTACACCACACCATCTGTGCTTCAACTAGGCTTTTATGATAGTCATTCCGAAGAGGGAGAGCAATACAAATGCGAAATTTAGTGTGCAGTTACACTTTGCTAGTAAGTCTCCCTTGGCTGGCGATAGATGCCACTGCAAATTGGAAGCAGGAGTGCTGGTCTTATCTTTCCTTTTCTTTCACTCATACATGAGCATACACACACCAATCCCAATGTTCATAAACAACTGAGTAGTTAGAAAATAACTTAAAGAGCCAGCAGCATTACGGACACACAAAACAAGCTGTTGAAAACATTGAGAAGACTTTTACTGAAATTCCAAAGGATTGTCACCTAGTGTTTCTGTCGAATGGCAGTAATTTCAGAATATGTTACCTGCGATTGCATTAATGGAAACAAAACCTGAACCCTCTGGTAATACTACTGTTTGTAAAGTTCAATTGTTACCTATGTGTGTATGTATATTTTATCTATAAAGTCAGGTGCTTGGCAATGCAGTAAAAATAGCAAGATGTTCAACTAGCACCCAAGGTTTAAAGCATTTCAGAAGAGCGTTGATTGGATCTGTCAATGGAATGAGCACATTTGGAGAATGACCTAATTATCACAGAGCTCATTCTTTCTCACTGCCCTACTTCCTACTAATTGCAGGACCGCTGGCCTCCTCCCCTTGACAAGGAAGAAAAACAAGGAGAGAACAGTGGAGAGAACAGTGACATTCAGTTTTAATTCATTTGAACCTGCTGCCGAGCAAGTTTAATTGCATAATTGAGGGAGTGAGATCGGTGGGCTTACAGCCACTTGGGCCGGAGATCCCTATGGTTAGCGTTTGCTGGGGTTCTGCTGGGATTTTTGCGGTAACTGAAAGCATTATTAGTTAGGGCTGGACTAATCTCCCTCCCTTCCCTCACCAGATACAGGTATGGAGGTTCTTGTTCTCAGACTTGATTATTTGTCATTAAGGAAAGAAAATTGAAACCAAATTGAAGCTGCTTTATTCCTTAGTAAATGCATCATTGTTCTTCAGCAGCAGCCTCGTATTTCATTGTGTCGTCTTCCGATAGTGATGTAGTATCTGCTGTCATGCAAAGTTCAGGAATACAATGTTTATTTCCAGAATGGGAGTGTATTTCTGGGTTGCTTAAGACAGTTTTACCTCTGTACTTTCATTTTAATGAGTGAAAATATATATGAGAGTCATATAATGTGGTGAAATACTTGGATGCAGTGGCTTGTGCTTTGTTTATAATTTTGTTCATGGAGTCTTTGCTCCTCTTTTGGCTCGGTGCCATCAGCGCAGATGTTTTCTACCCAGGGGCCGAACTCTCCTTGCTGACATTATGGCTCTTCAGAAGTACTCTTTTCTCAAAGTTCAGCCATAAGTTCCCTGATTGAGACAAAGCTCAGAGTGTCCCAAGGCCTCTCAGAACTGTCTTGTTTGGGCAGGAGTTCATCCCTGAAGATCAGCTTCTTGATTGTGTAACATCCTGTGGAATGTGTGGGGGTGAAGAGAAAAGGAGGAAGCCAGAGGCAGGAAGCCCTACCAAAGTGAAGTGCAGGAGGCGAGGTGTGCATTGCAAGGCGGCGTGGCTTGTCCAGTGTAGCTGAGCCAGAGTCTAGACCATGCAGTGTTTACACTGCCCTTCACAGTCCAAAAGAATTGATAGCCATTTTGTCAGTTAATCGCCATAGTGGTCCATAAGGTAACATCTTTTAAATGTGTTTTCAATTTATTTTGACAAATATTTATGAAGCACAGGCTATGAGTTAAGCATAGTCCTCATAACTGGGATAAAGAAATAATACCCGGTAACAGAGGGCACTTTTGATTTTTTTTTCTCAGTTACTATAAGCCAAGGAGGATCATTTACTTCTATGTCCTACATCCGCCTACCTCTCTGCATTCTGGAGAACAATACTATATGCCTTTCTGCAGCCTTAATCTTTTATTATCTGCTTTACCTTTCCTACCATCATACAAAAATGCAAAGAACATTATCTGGCCTATAGTAGGTAGTCAGTAAATATTTGTTGAATGACTTAAACGAGTTCTCAGTTCTTGGTAGACTTCTACCCTAGCTCCACACTAGAATGAAGTAGGGAATAGACAAAGGTATCCACCTCCCACAAATGCACACATCCACACGTACACACACACACACACACACACACACACACACACACACACATCTTAAAGTAAAGCAATGCAAAACCCTCCATAGACTTCATATTCCTTCCTTAATTCTTCCCACTCAAGAAAACTGGAAAAGGCTGGAAACCATCTCTATGGTCTCATGTTTCTCTTATTCTTCAGCCTGTCAGGTGGGCTCCAGCCCCCACTGCTTTCCTGCAGAAAATCATGACAACGGTGTCACGTTCCTCATGCGATGGGCACTCCCAAGCTGCCGCCCTCCCATGCGCTCAGTCGCATCTGACACAGAGCTTTTCTTCCTGCTTAGTGTCTGATTCCCTTTTTCTCTCTCTTTCTCTCTGGTTCTTCTTCTGCCTTCTTTGCTAATTCACTCTTTCATCTGCCAGCTAAATTCCAAATCCTGACTTTCTATAACACACTGGAATTTCTCATCTATTTCTGTCTCTATAAATAACATTGATGTCGTCGGCCCTCTAATTTATATTCTAATTTCATCTTTTCCGAGTACCAGCCCAATGTATCTAACTATGACTTGACATTTCTACTTAGATGTCTTTCAAGCTTTTCTGACTCAATACATCTCAAACCAATATTTTACTTTTCCTTCTCTCCTATTGGTTCCTCCTCTAACCTCCCTGTTTGAGTAAATCACATCTCCACTCAGCAGGTGGCTTATAGCAAATAAAACAAAACAAACAAAAAGTAGGTAACGAGTTGTTATCTTAGGGGCTGGGGATATAGCTCAGTGGAATAAGCACTTGCATAGCAAGCGCAGGGTTCTGAGTTCGATCCCCAGTACCGCAAAAAAAAAAGAGTTGTTATCTTAACTACACTTACTGCCAAGCCAATCAGTCTATCAGCAAATCCACACCTTCAAAATATAACTCAGTTTATTGTACCCAGTCAGTTTACTGCCAGCTGCCATTCCTCTGAACCACTTCCATAGTCCCTAAGCCTTTTCCATCATTGCACTCTTGCTGTCCTCAACTATTTAATCTTCAGCTAAGGTGTCATTTTATTTTATTTTACTTTTTTTGTTTCTTTTTTTTTTATGGTGTTATTTTAAAATGCAGATCATTTCATGGCACTGCTTCCTTAAAACTGTCAATAATCAAAGATAGAGTTTATGTTATTGCTTACACTTTCTTTCCAAGAACTCTTGCCATGTTTAACCATAGATTTATTTGCATAATTAATTACTACTTCTCGTGACACAACTATAAGTTGTGTAATGGTGGGAACTGAGGGTATGTTTTAACTTAATAAACTGTGCTAGGTACAGTACCTAATATCTTAATATTAGATGAAGAAGACTTTATTATTGAATGAACATATAAATAAATGTAGAAGATTGACCAAGCTATGAGGTGAAAGGGGGTTCCTGTCCAAACCTCCTTTGAAGAATTCTACTGCAAATTTAGCCACTCCCTTAAGAATGCGTGGGGGGAATGAGGTAGATTGAATTCTGCCTTGGAATATTGTTAATTCTGGTCTTACTTTTAAATCTAAGGAATTTTTAAGAATTAGGTCTTCTCCCTAGTGGGCTTCAGAGGTTACTAGAATAGTTTACATGGGGGAATTATAAAACAGTTCATAATATGATGTATTTGAAAGGTCCTTTGTAGGCTTGGTTTCAAATACTGGATCTGTCAATTAAGTGGATTGTGATCTTTGGCCCATTCCAACTCTCTAGTGCCTCAGTGTTTCCATGTACATAATGGGCCTGAGGCCGATGTTACATAAAGCTCTTTTGATTTCACTACATGTCAGCAGGTCAACCATCTGACAGTTACTGGCACATGGAAGAAGAGGTCTAATTTTTCATTTTTCTCCTTTCCTCCCTTACTACACTTCTTGACTTGTGCTACTTTTCTTTTATCCTCTTTCTTTTCCTAATTTATCTAGTGGGTGGTAATGCTCCTAGTACTCATATAGTTTGAATTGTGTAAAAAGAGAATTAGCAGTACTTACAGAACAGACTTCCTTTTGGATTAGAAATACAAACTTCACAGCTTCTCTGCCCAGCTTTTCAAGAGCATTTTCTGGTACACTGCTGTGTAACAAGTTCATTTTAGGATACCACGCTGGGAGGGAGAGAAAGAAGACAGAATTCGAGGGGAGAAAATTAAAAAGTTAATTAAAAGAAACAACTTGGTAATTGAATTTCTTTGTGGTCTTCTTTGCCTGTTGGGATTGGGGGGATCACAGTACGTGGTTAGGAGGTATGTTTCTATGGGACACCCTAAAACTTCTACATGAGAGAAGTGTGAAGTACAGAGCAAAGCTCTGCCTACCAGATGGGAAAATGTGCGGAATACATATGGCAGGCTTTTTAGGAGAACTGGACAAAGCCGCCCTCATAGTCATTCTCTAGGATTTACATTTTTAAATATCCTTGGCAGCTACCTTCACGGCGTGCCAACTTCCTTTCTCAGTGACTCTGTCTCACTACCTTGCTCCTTGCCATGTGTATGCAGATGCTATTCCAGTATCAAATAAGCAAGATGAGTCTTTTTTTTATTTTTAAGAGCTTGAATATTTATGTATTTAATCATACTTTTTCACAGGTCATTGAAGAGTTACAGTAGTTTGTTAAAATGTTATCATAGAAAGAGTCAAGGTCCAACCATGAAGAAGCATGGGCTATTGAAGCGTGACAGTGCCTGCCTGTAATCTCAGAGCCACGGGAAGCTGAGGAAGGAGGACTGCAAGCGTGGTCCCAGCCGTGACAACAGAGTGATTTAGCAAGACCTGTCTCAGAATTAAAATAAAAAACATTAAATAGGGACCGAGGACGTAATTCAGTGCTAAGACCCTGGGTTTAATCCCAGTACAGGAAAAACTGAAACAAGAATTAGTAAAAACAAACATGGGTTTAGTACTCAAGTTCAGACCCAGCACACCCACAGCCTCTCTGCGCCCGTGCAGACAGGCCATAGTTAGCAGGGCCAGCTGTGTGGCAGGTATTACTGCCGTTGCTGTTGATAATCCTATGCAAATTCTTGTCATGATTCTTATTGGTATCCGTTTTTAAGGCTTTGAAAATTAATATTAGAGCCAGACTTTACATCTACCCTCCAAAGCACTCTCTAGAAAATGAATTAAATTTTTATCTAGAGATATCTCCCAAAACAGTAAGGGCGACTGATCTGAGAACCGTGATCTTCAACCAGGTTATGTTCTGAAGAAATTAATGCGAGTCTGACTACAAATCTGCATTCATCAGTGTGAAAGAGATGAACCGCCTGCGAGCACTAATGAGGGTTTTGTATTTCCACAGGTTATGGTTTTGTAGATTTTGACAGTCCTGCAGCCGCACAAAAAGCAGTAGCATCTCTCAAAGCAAATGGTGTTCAGGCACAGATGGCCAAGGTAAGACTTCTTGCACGTGTGTATGTGTGTGTGCGTGTGTGTGTGTGTGTGTGTGTGTGTGTTTGTTTAATACTTCTCATTTGCTATGAGCTCACTTAGAATGAGAATGTAACAATTTGGGTTATATTTATTTTGTAGGAAAAATAAAGTCTATAGCTGATTGGGTTCAGAATAATTTGGCTGATTTATTTTATGGTTTCTTTGTACATGTTTATTAGTGTACATAGATGCATATTTACTTATTATAGTCATCACACTACCGATTTAAGGATGCTTTTAAAATACTGTGTTTTGTCTAAGAAAGGAGATAAGTGTGTATGTGTGTGGAGCTCATCAGTAAATAGAGTTTTACATTAGTACAGTTATCAGCAATTTGCTTTTAACCATGCCAAACATTTTCCCATTCTTTTGTTGGGAAGGGTTGACAGTTGAATGGTGGTGTTGTCTGACCTGTATCGAGAAGTGAGCTTATTACATCATATTTTGTGAGGCTAGAATTGCACTTTGGCCCATACAGGTGAATACTTCCTAGATAAAAATTTCCTGGATATTAAAATTTTTCAATACCCATTTTATTGGTATGTAGAAGTTATCTGGAAAATTCTATGTAAAAGTATAATGCATTTTCTATCTAAAAAAATAAACTAACTTATAAAATTTTGTATGCTAATTGGAGTTATAAGAATTTACACATATGATAAAATAATATAGAAATTACATAGTGTACTAGTGTCAATTTCCTGCTTTCAGTATGATTCTTTGCTTATGTATGATGTAACATTTGGGGAAACTGGGTGAAAAGCACAGAAAAAAATCTCTGTACTAGTTTTGCAGCTTCCTATAAATCAATTATTTCTAAATAAAAAACTAAAACTATATAACGTTGATATTTGGCAGGTATGTTCATTAACATGGTAGTCATTTTGGGTTTGTTCACATGAAGCCAAAATTTCAAATATCCTTTCCAAATAATTTTGTTAAACTTTTTTATCTCCAGATTGTCCAAATTATTGAAATCCCGATCCACTGCATTTATGCGATATCTGTGTAGTCATTTGATCTCAGCTATCCCCATAGAGTTGAGTATGTAAGAGTGATGGAGTAATCACATGTTCAGTCCCCTGAATATTTTTGTAGTTACTAAAAATTTCTGAAGCCATTTTCCAACTTCATCCTCAGATTCCTAGAGGTAGGGTGTGTAGTTCTCATTATCCACAGTTGCTTTGAGCAGGTCGATCCAGCCCATGTCTGCTAATGTGGTGTTACATGTGTTTACCTGATACAGTGCTTGTGTGAGGTGATTGTCCTTTATGACATTTTAATTGCTATTCAAGGCAATATAAACTAGAATTTGAATTCTTTCAACTGTTTAATATAGTCTTCCTCAGGATTATGGTAATTTCCTGGGTTTCCAAAGCCTGGAAGCTTTGGATTTGGTCATGAACTAAGATTGATAAAGTTGATGTTTCAGTTTATAAGGAAATTATATACATGTCTTGATTTAGAAGTTACTTGGTAAAGAGTGAATGGTAACCTAAATAGCAAATTCCTATATGCAGACAACAAATAATGAAATATAAATGTTATATGTAAAATATACTTGAATTTGAATGAGAAGCACCACTTACTGACACAAAAATGAGTACAAAGTTTCTGCAGAGAAAATTTGTCATTGGGATATTTTTCTTCTATTCTGTTAGTAAAAGTCTAGAATTTTACAAGTTGCTGAAAATAATGAATACAGTGTATATTATTTCTATTGCTTCAAATCATTTCAGAGTATAAACATATTATATATACATATATGCAATAAATATATTTAAGTTGTTGGATAAGAACAAAAAATTTGACATGCATTCATAAGTACTCGGGAGCCACCATGAACACTCCTGTTTCCTGGGATTCTGGTACATGAGGAATATCTGTCTCTATCTCTCTTCCGTGTGCATGTGCTAATCGCTGACATCTCACACACAGGGAAAATATTAAAGAGGTTTTTAAATGATGGTTTCTTCTAGCCAGAATTTTTGGGCTTTGTGGTAAAGAGATTCCAGCCGGAATGTCCAAAATCACTTCCAGAGTTACTCAGAGATTTTACATCATCATTTGTGCTGTCAGTGAAAGGAATTCTTTTCTTTCACAAAGTTTGAACTCAATACCTAGAAGTTTAGGTTCACACCTGCCTACTAGAAAACTTGCAGCAACAAATGACTGTAATTTAGCTACCCAGAAGAAAATAAATAGCCTCCCTTTGACAATGAAATGGAACAATCTTGACCACCTGTATTAGCAGATTTCTCACTGAGCTATTGGATTTCATGGCACTTTTTCCTTTGTCCTAGTGATAACTGCTATTTATTATCTAAACCTGCAGTCTGCAGGGTGTGTGAAACTTGCCTTTTTTTTTTTTTGCCATTTAAATATCTACTGAATAGCTAACTGCATCCCTGTTCTTATCAATATCCTACTATGAAGATTATGGTGTCACAATTTAAAGACCCCAGGATTTTAAAATAAAAATTCTACAAATAACCTAGGTTCCCAGTAGCAACCTGGAGCTAATATGAAACTCTCCATGTGAATTGTTTTAGTTAGCAAACTTATTCAAGTGTGTGTATATGAAAACTCCAACAGGTGTGACAGCTAAAAGAAATTTAATAAAAAATTATCCAAAAAGTGGTAATTGATTAATAATGAATAACCATGATTGCAAACTAACATTTTCTGTAATGTCTCTTTTGACAGAAATGGGTTTTCAGGATCAAAGGATATGACTCTTTAGGAAAAGTAGATTTAGACTATTTCAGTAATCCATACCAATTAGGAACATAGGCCTTGAATCTTGATGCTGGCAACACCCGGCTCTTGTTGCTTCTGCTAAGTTATTTAAATATTTCCAAAATGCTCCAGTAGTAATACTATACTTAGGTTATAGAATTGCTGTGAGATCTTTTGCTAAATGCCCAACTAATTTGGCATTGTGCCTACATTGTATGAAGAAGTCACTTGATACTAATTACTTAAGAAGTGTTATATGTATTGAATTCAAATTTGCTACTAGGCCATCTATAAATCCTCATGTATCTTTAAGTGCTATGATGTTGCAAGATAGTTTGTTGAAAGTAACAAAACAAGCATTAGTCAGTGGGCATTTTATTGCTTAGTTTGTACTCATTGTGTTGGGAATTAAAGAGTTGAGATTGAGTGAAACCTCTGTCTCATCCGAATTTTCAACATCATCCCATTATCCATTATTTCTACAGCCCTAACCCAGTAATTTTAGCTAGTTACTATTTTTGCTGACCTTAAGATACACAGAAAGATCAAACCTCTGCCTTCATCTCTGGCTTTCATGGTATACTTATGCATTTGTATAATGATTTTTAGTGATATAGCCCTTATATACACAGTTAAACCAGAAAAATGAGAAAAGGGCAAATGAATGAGAGAACATCATGGCTAATTTTGTCCCTTCAGAAGGACAACTGACCTTACTGGACATCAGCAGAATAAATCAAAGTGATTACAATTTTTAGAATATCTTACTAAAGTGACTTTTAATAAAAGTCAAATTAAGTGATCACATCCTCTTGGACCAGGTATCCAAAGGATTTCAAGTACTTTCACAGGAATAATAAAATATATCATCTTTGCCATGATACAGAAGAAGATTCAAACCAGAAAAAGGAGTTCTCTCCTGTCAATCAGTGAACTTGGGGGTGGTGAGTGGCTTTTTTTTGCTTGTGATCTGGGGATATGTAACATAAAATTCTCTATTAAAAAGGAAATGTTTTAATGAAAATATAGACAATTAATTGAAAAGCTATAACATTTCATTCAGGCTCTACAAGTTATATTACAGGAGGAGAATTGTAGTTAGTTACAGAGGTGCCTATTTAATAGACTCCAAAAGACTATTGAAGAATACAACTGCTAGCCAGACAAATGTGCTCTTATGAATGCACAGGTATGTGCTAGATTTTGTTAGCCAAACTCCTATAGTCTAAGAAAGCATTAGAAATCTTTGCTTATATGATTTTTAGGAATAGAGGATTAAACTGGCTATCTGATATCCATGAATCACCATAATGAGGCAGGGACTACTGGTAAACCACTCAAGCATTAGACTTTTCAAGCACTTTCATGAAGAAAAGGAAGTGAAATGTTCAAAAATAACTTTTAGGTAGGCAGTTATGAAGATATAGCTTCTAGGAGTGATGGGAAATTCACTCAATCCGTATGTTATAATGGTGTGCAAATGCTGTCTGGGGGGTCTAATGTCATCAGAATAATGTCTAGGTATTTGTTTTTTTGCTAATGAGATGAAGGGTCAATGAAACCTATATATAATGTCATTTGCTTATGTCCTCAATTTTTTCTGGGAGAGAAAGTGCTAGAAACTGGAACTGAAGAAGTAATTTGCCATTGTCCTAGGTTCTTCTCATATGTGGTGGACTCCTGTACCTACTATGCACCAGCATTGTTCTATATGGTGAAGACAAAGTACTGAATCAAACCAAGTTTAATGAAGATCACATTAGGATAGGCAGAAAAGAAACATAAAACAAAGAAATATTGTATACTGTGTAGTAAGAATTCATTTGAAGACAATTAAAATTGGTTTGGCTTACATAACAGTTGGAAGATGGACATGGTGGTTTGAGTTTAAATAGTATATATGTTTACCTAGAGCATAAACCATATGTATTTTACCCAGCTCCAGGAAAGTCTATCCTGATGACATGACATTTGAATAGTTATTTAAAAGAAATAAGAGGAATGAATACTCTCTCTCTCTCTCTCTCTATATATATATATATATATATACATATATAATATCTTTTACATATATATAAAAGATATTTATGGAAAACTCCTATAGTAATTAGAAAGTCATCCTAATATAGCAAATTTTGGAAGTTTTCTCTTGTACATACTAAATTATAATTGAGCCACTGAGTATTTTCTTTCAGCACTTACATTCTTCAAATCATGTTGTTCAGTTATACTAAGGTATATAAAGATGCAATTTGACACTGTACCACTCCTGTGGAATTCATGTTAAATAATCATGATTCTAAAGAACAACAATATGGCATTGCTTTTAATCGAGTTCATTATTCTTACATGACTGGTACAATGTAGTGAACACTACCCCATCTCACTTCCTAAGCTAATTCTTAACTCTCTATAACATGTGCTACTGTGGGATATGCCTCCAACAGTAAAGGATCTTTACCGAACAAGTAATAAGCATTATTTTCCTCAGGATTAAAACTTTTGAAGTTTTCAGTGAAAGAAATACTTAATTGTTGGTCTTTTATTTGTCTATGAATGTCTGCTTTGTTGGCTGTGTCAACTTGGTTCATATTTTTCCTGATCCAAATGCTGAATGCAGGGATTCAAAACCCAATATTGAAACTGCTGGGACAGATTTTAATCCTATTCATTAATTATTAGAAGTTTTTGAAGCAGAATCCTCTAAAGTTCAATATTTGTATTAGTTTTTACCAAATAATTTGCATAATCTGCCTTTGGTGATCCCTGCATTTTGCAAGGACTCTACTGTATTCTCTTAAGTGAAATGATGGGTATGTGTGCTCATTGGTAGAATTTCTTAGCATTGTAAATAAGCAAAAAATTTTAAAAGTCTTTGTCCTCTATGTTTGGGTCTCTCTTAGTTGGCTAGGTATTTTCTTACTATAGGATATATAGGGAATTCTTTTTAGCTTGCAAGAAATATCATCACTTTAATTCCTGTTTGAAGGAAATGTGTTCAATCAGTAACTCATATTTTGATGTACCGTTGAAAAGCCTAATAATGAACACTCTTCATTTGTGGTTATAAAAATTTATAGTAAAGTTTAAAAAGAATAGATCTTTTCTCTGGTTACCATTACAGCAGACTGAGTGTCCTAAATAAAATAATCACTTTTTCCCATTGTTGTGGTTTGTGTCTGATGTCCCCCCAAATCCTCATGCATGGGGTGGCTTTTAGAGTTTATGACTGATCCATGATCCAATGCTGGGATTATGGGTGTGAGAGCTATACCTGCCCTAGGGCAGATAGTTTGCTGGGATTATGGGTGTGAGAGCTATACCCTAGGGCAGATAATTTCTATATGTAAGGGAGAGAAAGAGGCTGCTGGCTGCCATTCCTGCTGCCATTCCTCCCTTCTTGAGCATGTTGCTTTACTGTGTACCGCCGCCATGAACTGTGGCCCTCTACCATGTGCCACTCTGCCTCACAGTCAGCTGAGTATGGACTGAAACCTCCACAAAGTGTAAGCTAAATAAACTTTTCCTTCCTTCATTTTTGGCGTCGCATATTTTGTCCCAGCAAGGAGAAAAAAGTAACCAAGACACCCATATAGATACTGATCCTATTAAAAAAATACAAAGTAGTACATCAAAACAGGAAAACCATAAATTGAATTGCTGGTAGTATTTTGTTAGGAAAATATGCTTTTGATTTAGGAAGAAAATGAGGCTGTTAGTACTGAACTCCACAACATGGTTTATCAGTCTAGTTGCAGGGACTGTGAGAGAATGACCGGCCTTTCTAACAAAGGATAAAGTTCTGTTTTATAATAGACTAAAAAGGAAGTGGTTCAAAGTGGAAGGACAGGTGAAGGAGTAATAAGCCACACCTGTAGATTTCTTGTTCTCAAACTCCTAGTCATGTGAGTTATAAATTCTCTAATTTGAAAATATTAACTAAGTGGGCAAATGAGAGAAAGTATCAAGGGATTGTTGAACGAATCTCCTTCTGTATGAAAATACACTGAACGGAGACAAACTGCCCTGGCATGGCCCCTAGCCAACTAAATTGCTTCCTGCATCTTATTTTTTGCAGTTTCCCTGAGGGAAATGATTGGACTAATTGAAATGTTAGAATTGCATATTATATGACTAGTTGCCATCCTATTACCTGCTGGGTGCCAAGGATCATGGTCCACCTTATGCTCCCTGCTCACATGCTTAGCAATTCTCTTCAAGTCCTGACTGCATTTATTCTAAAGAGGCAAGGAAGCCGACAAGAAGATGTAGGTGGTAAAAGCAATTATATTTCCAGAGTTCTTTGTCTCTGCTGATAGTCATGTTAACTGTGCCCATAACTGTAGTCTCATTTAATTCTTGCTGGGATTCTGAAACAGTTATTATTTCAGATTTATGCATGGAGAAATAGGGGGTGACCCAAGTTCATTAAAGACAAAATATAAATCCATTTGTTTCCAAAGCTTTAATCCTTCCAAGGAAACAGTAAGGTTGCTAACATTCTCTCATCTCTTGTCTGGTATCGGCTAGTGAATTTCTAAAGTGGAAGAACAGACTAAATGAAGTTATCAGTGTAGTACCCTTTAGAATCTATACTTCTAATGTGCACAGCATGAAATCAATCTTTGTTGAATAAGTATATAAATGAACAAACAAAGTAGCCCGTATTGGTTACATTGTAATGGTTTTTCAACAAGAATAAATAGTTGTGACTTTAACTTTTGAAAATAGATATGCCTTTAAGTCTTTATCCTAACCACATATCCAGGAGAGCATAATTCCTGATCCTGCAATAGAATGATTTAGTACTGTCTTTCCAAGTATTGGCTGGGGGAAGAGAAGCTAACATCAGATAGGCTTCTTTTCTTTTCTTTTCTTTTGAGAAATCGTGTTTCAGGAATGTGAAAATGAAGACTATTAACTTTTGCATTTTATAAGTTTTAAATAAATTGGATACATGAAATACTTCTCAACCATGAAGAAGGATGGACATGAGTCATTCGTGGGAAAATCGATGCACTTGAGACCATTAATATTAAGTGAAGTAAATCAGACACAGAAGGTTAATCACCCTAGGATTCTCTTATATGAGAAACTCAAAATGTAAATAAAGAACAGAATGAGAGATAGTGAGTAGCAGCAAGACAGACTCTATAGAAATGGGAAGAGTATTTGAGGTTGCAGAAAAAGAAAGGGAAAGGAGAGGATGTAAGGAGGACCAATACAGCGGGGCGTGGTGGGGCATGCCTCTATTCCCAGCACTAAGGAGACTGAGGCAGGAAGATTGCTGCAAGTTTGAGGCCAGCCTTGGCTACTGAGTTGAAGGGCAGCCTGAACTGCAAAGTGAGACTCTGTCCCCCAAAAAAACAAAAAAGGGGGCCTATGAGCAGAGTGAGTCTAAGGCTCCCCCATTCCCCTTCTGGGAGTACAGGGCCTACAAGCAGCATGAGTCTGTGCCTGGTGATCCTTCCCTGTTCTCTGGGACTGGGAGGCCTGTGAGCAGTGTGAGTCCATGCTCTGTGCTTCCTGCATTGTCTCAGGGACAGTGGGGTCTATGAGAGGAGTGTGTGGGCACATGCCTTTTTGAAGTAGACTGACAGGAACCCAAAGACCTGAGACCTAGGACAACAGCCATTTCCCAGGTGCATGGGACACACACACCTTTGGAGGAAAACGTAGTTGGCAAGACCAGCAGCGGGGAAGTGTCTGATGCAGCAGGGAGGAGCCAGTGGTTGAACTCCAGAGAATACCACCAGCAGAAGCAGAGTGCCGGGCCCCACATCCAGAGGCCAAGTCAGCTCCAAACCCAACATATTTCTAGGATTAAATACGGGCACTGTCATGGAGCTATAATGCCAGTGTTAATTTACGAGTTTCATACCCCTTGTCTATCTGATTGGACATCTCGCTCCTTCTGATTGGATGTCAGCTTGCTTTCTTCTGTAGTCCATGGGTATTTTTGTATATAGGGCTTTCATTTTTTTCTTTTTCTGTTTTCTCTCCTCTCATTTTTCTTTCTCTTTTTCCCCAGTTCACTTCCATCCTTCTGCTTTCCCTTTTCTCAGTGTCTAGGTTTCCTACTTCTTTTTCTCATCCTCTTCTGTAGACTCACTTTCTCTTCAAGGGCTTCTTGAAATTAAACTTTCAGATGGGTAAACACTGTCCCTGCCCTTTCTGATGACTCTTTTTATTCTATTTTACTCTTTCCCACTATGTCCTCCAGTTTCCCAATCTTGGGTAATTATCCTTTAATTTCCAGCCCTGACTCTACTATATTTGACTTCACACATCATGTTAGCCTATCCCCTAAGCATCTTAATCTCCCTGCTCCCAAAAGAAGAGGAAAATCACCTAAGAGGAAAATCACTGCACAAAAGTGCACAGTGTATGTTTGATTTTGTTACAGAATTTTAGTTTACTCCTATGGTCAGAGGTAACAGGTTATTGGTTATCATGTTTTATCAGTAGTTAAGCTACACTTGAAACTATTGTCATTACTAACTGAATATTCTAGCCAGAATATAATGCATGTTATAAATGGTTTTTCTCCCCTTTGTGACAACACTGTGACTCTATGTGGTGATAATCACCACCACAACTCAGTACCAAAGGATTAGGAGCTCAGCCAAATAGTAATCCTGCATCTTTTACAAATTGGGAAGCTAGGGTCTTGGGATAGGTTTAAGAAAACATCTATATCTAGAAGACATTCTTAAAGAACAGACACCTTCTAGGGAAACCTAAATACTAGTTATAAAGCTATATATCCTAAGAGACTGGCAGGTATCAACATAGAAAATGAAAAAATGATAAGACACAGAAGCAAAATGCAACCCCAGACACTCATCCCATCAAGGACAAGCCAAAAAACTCAAGGAGACAGGTGAAATTGGAAATCAAACACTGGAACTTTCTGAAATGATAGCAACACTGGTGAAAAAACAGGTGGGAAAGGCTATGGAGAAAATAATCTCTCAGGTATAGAAAAAATGACACTTAAAGTCAAAAATATTAGAGAAAACACAGGTAAAAGAATAGACGGGCTTAGAAAAGTGATGGAAACAAATAATTCCCAACATAGGAAGGAAATGGAATCCATGAAATAGAAATAGAAATCCAAAAGATTAAAAGTTCCATTGAAAATATATGCAACAGGGTAAGTGAAGGAGAGGGTAAGAGTTCAGATCCTAAAGACAGAATTACAGACAGTGATAATGAAAAGCAAGGTGTCTTAAAATTAGCAAGAGACTATGAAAAATCAATCCAACAGCTCAAGATGAAGCAGAGAAAAATAAGACAAGATTGACTGAGGTGAATGAGAAAGCTGGAGACAGCACAAATGACATAAAAAAAACTCTTCACAGAAATAATCGCTGAAAACTTCCCAATTATGGATAAAGAACTTGACATACAAATAAGTGAATCATTTAGAACTCCAAACATTCCTGACCAAAATAAAACTATGCCAAGACACATAGTAATCAAGATTTCAGAAATTCAGCATAAGAATAAAATATTAAAAGCTGTTAGAGAAAATAAACAAATCACCTATAAAAGAAATCTGTCAAATTCATGGGAGACTTCTCAACAGAGACCATCAAGTCAAGAGCTGAGTGGAGTATTTCAAGTCCTGAGAGAAAACTTCCAACCCAGATTGATGTTCTCTGCAAAACTATCTTTCAGACTTAATGGAGAAAATACTTACATGACAAAGAACAACTGAAAAGATTCATGAACCCCAAACCAATGCTTAAAAGAGTAGTAAAAGGTATTCTAGACAGAGAAAAAAATGACCATATTTCCAAGAACAACGACAGAAAGAAACCTCCTGGCAGGGCAAGCAATTAGACAGAGGAGAAAAGCAGGGAACCAACAGTGGGGAAAAACCATGACCAAGATAAGCCAAAATGTATCACTTATAACCATCAATGTAAATGATCTCAATTCATCAATCAAAAGAAACAGACTGTAAGAGAGGATCAAGAAACAATATCCAACAATTTGCTGTATACAAGAAACATGTTTACCACAAAAAGAAATTCATAGACTGAAAATCAAAGGATGGAAAACAATCTTCCAAGCAACAGGAGCCTAGAAAAACAAGAAATAGCTATTCTTTGTGCAGAAAATGTCAACTTCAAACCAAGAATGATCAAAAGGTATAAAGTAGGTCCCCATACTCTTGTTAGGGGGAACTTCAAGAGGGAGATATAACAATCATAAATATATATGTACCAGATACACCAGTATCCAACTATATAAGACAATTATTAATAGACATGAAAAATCAAATAAGCAATAACACAATTGTACTGGGAGACCTTAATACTCCATTGTCACAAAGAGATAGATGAACTAGACAAAAAATCAGCAAAGAAATAATAGAACTGAACCAAACCTGTGAATAAATACATTTAGAAGATATTTTTAGACTGTTGCACATGATATCATCAGAATACACATTCTTCTCAGCTGCATGTGTACTGTTCTCTAAAATAGACCATATACTAGTCCACAGAACATGCTTAAGTAAATGCAAAGGAATTAGAATTATCCCATGCATAAATGTCTAATAATGGTGCAATTAAATTAGAAATTAATGACAAAAGAAACTGGAAAAACTCCGTAAACACATGGAAATTATGTAATATCCTCCTAAACAATCAATGGATAACAGATGACATAAGGGAAAAAATTAATAAACATCTACACCTAAATAGGAATGCAAACACAACCTACCAGAACATATGGGATGCAATGAGAGCAGCCCTAAGAAGGAAATTTATAGCAGTAAATTCTCATATCAGGAAGACAGAATGTGCACAAATAAACAATCTAATGTTACACCCCAAACTTCTAGAAAAAGAAGAGCAAGACAAACTCAAAGCCCATACTGGAGGGGAAATTATAAACATCAAAGCAGAAATTAACACAATGGAAAACAAAACAATACAAATAATTAATGAATTGAAGAGTTTATTCTTTGAGAAAATAAATAAAACTGATAAACCCTTGGCCAACCTTATCGAAAAGAGGAAAGAAAAGCCTCAAATTTATGCATTGAGGAATGATAAAGGTGATATCACTACAGATCCTGTGGAAATTCAGAAGATCATTAATATTTACTTTGAAAATCTTTACTCTCATAGGATGGAACACACAGAAGAAATGGACAGATTCCCAGATAATTATGAATTACCAAAGGTGAATGAAGAAGATATAAAATTTATGCATGACCCAATATCAGTTAATGAGACTGAAGATATAATTAAGAACTTACCAACAAAGAAAATCCCAGGTCCTTATGGATTCTACAAGAAATTTAGAGATCTAATGTCAATACTCTTCAAAGTCTTTAATGAATTTGAAAGAGAAGCAATACTCCTTAACTCTTTCCTTGACACAAGTATTAACCTGATACCAAAACCAAAGAAAGATACAACTGAAAAAGAAAACTGCAGGCCAGTCTCCCTAATGAACATAGATGGGCAAATCATCAATAAGATACCAGCAAACAGAATTCAGCAAATCATCAGGAAGATTACACACCATGACCAGTTGGGATTTATCCCGGGAATGCAGGGATGGTTCAACATTGGGAAATCAATTTATGTAATACAAACATCAAGAGAGCCAGAGACAAAAACCACATGATCATCTCAATAGATGCAGAAAAAGCTTTTGATAAAGTTCAGCACTCATTTATGATAAAAAACCCTTCATAAAATTGGAATAGATGGTCTTTATCTCAATCTGATAAAAGCCATCTATGAAAAGCTAATGGCCAATATTATACTAAATGAACAAAAACCGAAACCACTCACTCTCAAATAAGGAACAACACAAGGATGTCCACTATCAACACTCCTTTTCAACATAGTTCTGAAAGCAAACCAGAGAGAGAAATGAAAGGAATAAGGATAGGGAAGGAAGAAATGAAGTTGTCATTAATCACTGATGACATGATCCTCTAAATTGAAGACCCCAAAAACTCCACAGAAAGACTTCTAGAGTTAATAACTAAATTCAGTTGCATGGCTGGATAAAAAGTGAATGCTCAAAAATCAATATCAATCATGTAGACAAACAAAAAACTTACTGAGAGAGAAAAAGGGAAACCATACCCTTCCCAATAGCATCCAAAAAGTTAAAACTTAAGAATCAATGTAACAAAGGGTGTAAAATATTTATATATTGAAAATTACCATACTTTGTAAAAGGAGACTGAAGATGATATCAGAAAATGAAAGATATCCTTTACCCCTTGCTCATGGATAGGAAGAACTAACAGTGAAAATGGCAATACTTCCAAAATTGTTATATAGATTTAATGCAATCCTGATCAAAATACCATTAGCATACCTCACACAAGTAAGGAAAAAAACACTCCTAAAATTCATCTGGAACCAGAAGAGACCTAGAATAGCAATATTGAGCAACAAAGGTAAGTCAAGAGGCATCACAACACCTGACTTGAAATTACATTACAAAGATACCATGATAAAATCAGCAAGGTACTGTCAAAAAATAAATAGACCTGGGGACCAGTGGAGGAGATTAGAAAATGAGGACTCAACTGAAACACACTCAACCACCTTATTTCTGACAAAGGAGTCAAACATGTACATTGGAAGAAAGGTAAGACTCTTTTATAAATGCTACTGGTAAAGCTGCTGCTCTACATGCCAAAGACTAAAATTAGACCCATGTCTAACACCATGCACTAAACTAAAGTCAAAATGGACCAAAGATTTAAATATTAAAGCAGAAACACTAAACCTACTGGAAGAGAAATAGGTCAAGATCTTAAAGACATGGGGTAGGCATAATCTTCATGAACAAAACTCAAACTACATGAAAAACACTTCAAAGAATCAATAACTGGGATCTCTTCCTATTAAAAAGCTTTTGTACTCCAAAAGGAATCACCAATAGAGTGAAAAGACAACCCACAGAGTGGGAAAACATTTTGGCTAACTGTCCCTCAGAGAAAGGACTTCTGTCTAGAACATATGAAAAATTAATAAAATCAGGCCACCAACATTCAAAGACCCAATCCAAAAAAGGGCATCTGAGATGAATACATGCTTCTAAGATCAAGAAGTACAAATGACAAATAAATACATGAATAACTGTTCAACATCATTGTTCATTCAAGAGAAGCAAACTAAAATGACACTGAGATTCCATCTCACCCCAGTAAGAATAGCTACCATCAAGAAATAAACCAACAACAAATGCTGGAGGGGCTGTGGGTAAGCCGCAATTCTTCTCCACTGTTCCCAATGTAGACAGGTACAACTATTTTGGGAATAAGTCTGGGATTCCTCAAAAAAATTAGGATTAGAGGTCCCATTTAACCCAGCTATTCCCCTTCTAGATATTTTCCCAGAAGAATTGAAAACATCATACTGTAGTGATATATGTGCACCCATGTATATAGCAGCACAATTTTTCACAGCAAAGTTTTGGAAATAACCCCAATGCCCATCAACTGAGGAGTGGATGAGAAAAAAGTAGTATTTTTATACAATAGAATATTACTCAGCTATAAAGAAAGAAAAACTTGAGGCTTTTAGGTAAATGGATGGAACTAGAGACCATACTCATAAGTGAAATAAATCAGATCTGCATGTGTAACACTGTATTGTCTTCCTAGTGTAAGAACCTGAAAGAGTAAATAAAACTGAAAGGTATATACAATAGATATTGTGAAAAGAAAATAAACTAATTGGAAAGAACAACTGGGATGAGGGAAAGAAGAAAAGAAAGAAAGAAGAAAGTGAAATTATATATATATATATATATATATATATATATATTTATCACATAAGATGGCTAAGACAATTGTACCACTAATTTCTATTGGTTTATTGAAAGGGACAGTTAATGTTTAATTGCTTGATCAATCTTTCACACCTATATCTGGTAATCTGAACAACTACTTTGAAGATAATAAGTAATACAACACCATTGTTGATTTCCTATCACCTTGTTTTGAAATTCTGTATCATTTTTATAGCTTTTCTGTTGTTTTTTTTTTGTCTTTGTTTTTGTTTTTTTGTCTTCAAGGTAAAACAAGAAGGACCAACATCTTATAATGAATATATTTGCTATGTATCACAAATGGATATATAAAATGTTAAAAGAAAATACAAACAAATTAGGTATATACTTACATATATACATCCACAAATTATATGTTTTCAAAGATATTTATCATAAGTAGGCATGATTTTTCTACATAATTACAGAATAAATACAAAAATGTTTGGCTGTTCCATAGCACATATGGCTTTTGCTTAAAAATATATAAATATACAAATACACAATTCTTATATTTTTATACACTGTGTTTTTAACCATATATGATGTGAAATGTGTAATTCTGATATTTGCTAGTAATCATCTCAATATAACTATTAAAAAACAAATATATGCTGATACAACATGATAGAAATACATGGCATATCTGAAATTATGAAGCTGGGGGCACTCCTACTATGGTGTATACAGGATCTTCTATATTTAAAATAGATGTTTAGAATTAAATGAATAATATTATATGTAAAGTTTGAAACATTGTCAAAAATTTTCCAGTTAGAGTCATTTAAGATGCAAGAGGAAGTATAACAAGTTATCCAACTTCCATGCAGTTGTATGGACCTGTTATTGCAGCTACTTGATAGGGTGAAGCAAGAAGACTTCAAGTTCAAGGACAATCTAGTGAAACCTCCATCTCAAGAAACAAAGGATATCTTATACAATAGTATCCAAGAAATTGAAATATTTAGGGATCAATCTAACAGACAAAGTAAAAGATCTACTAAAGGAAAACTATAATACTCTGAAAGAAGAGATCAAAGAGGATTTCAATAAATGGAAAAATATTCCCTGCTCATGGTTAGGAAGAATCAACATTGTGAAAATGGCCATACTACCAAAATTGTTCTACAGATTCAATGCATTTCCCATTAAACTACCATTAGCATACTCACAGATTTAGAAAAAAACATTCATTAAATTTATCTGGAACAAGAAGAGACCCAGAATAGCAAAAGTATTCTTGGGTAACAAGGACAAGTCAGATGGAATCACAATCCCTGACCTGAAATTATACTACAAAGCTACTGTAATAAAATCAACCTGGTACTGGCTAAAAAATAGACCTGAGGATCAATGGAACAGACTGGAAGATGCAGCCACAACCACAAACACACTCAGCCACCTATTATTTGACAAAGGGGCCAAGCAAGCTCACTGGAAAGATAGCCTCTTTAATAAATGATGCTGGAAAAATTACCAAAGACTGAAAATAGACCCAAGGCTATCACCCTGCATCACACTCAAGTCAAAATGGATCACAGATCTCAATTTTAAAACAGAAACACTAAATCTATTGGAAGAGAAGGTAGGTAAAAATCTTGAAGACATAGGAGTAGGCAGAGAATTCATGAACAAAAATGAAACTGCAAGGGAAACACTTCAAAGAATCAGTAACTGGGACTCATCTTACTGAAAAGTTTTTGCACATCTAAAGAAATCACCAGCAGAGTAAAAAGAAAGCCCACAAATTGGGAAAAAATCTTAGCTGACTGTCCCTTGGACAAAGGTCTTCTACCTAGAACATATAAAGAATTAAAAAACATGAACCTGTCCAAATTCAAAGACCCAATCCAGAAATGGGCACCTGAGATGAATACACACTTCTCAGATAAAGAAATACAAATGGCAAATAAATATATGAGAAAATGTTCTACATTTTTAGTCATTCAAGAAATGCAAATTAAAACAACATTGAGATTTCATCTCACCCCAGTAAGATTGGCCAGCTTCAAGAAATCATCCAATAACAAATGCTGGTGAGGCTGTGAAGAAATAGGAACTCTTCTGCACTGCTGGTGGGAATGCAGACTGGTGAAACCACTGTGGAGATCGGTTTGGAGATTCCTCAGCAAACTAGGTCTAGAGGTCGCATACAACTCAGCCATTCCCCTTCTGGGTATTTTCCAGAAGATCTGAAAACATCATATCACCACAATATATGTGCACCTATGTTTATAGCAGCACAATTTATAATACTAAATCATGAAAGCAAACGAAATGTCCACCCACTGAGTACTGGATAAAAAAACTGGCATTTTTACATAATGGAATATTCCCCGGCTATAAAGAAAGACAAACTTGAGGTTTTATAGGCAAATGGTCACAATTAGTGATCATATTTATGTGAAATAAATCAGATGTGCATGTGCAAGCAACATATTGTATCAATAGTGTAAGAACCTGAAAGTGGGCATATAAATTAGGAGGTATGAAAGGAAACTGCTCAAAAGTAAAGAGCAAATAGGATGAGGGGAAGGACAAAAGGAAGAAAGGGATAGCTATGTATGTATGTATATGTGTGCAGGATGGCTAACATGGTTGCACTGTTGACTTATGTCACTTTACTGTAAGGAACAGTTAATGATTATTTGATCAATCTTGTATGTCTATATGTGTTTTGCTGAGCATACACTTTCAAGTTATCAATACGTAATACAACAGCCATTGTTAATTCAGTCACCTTGTCTGTAATTCAGTTTTGATTATACTGTTCTTGTGCTACTTTGTGTCTGCTAGTTAATGTTTTCATTCTTTACCTTTAAAATAAAAAAAGAAACAAAGGGTAAATATTTCCAGAACACTCCTGTTTTTTATGTAATACACCAAGGTGAAGTGTTGAAGTCTTTTTTTGTATGCTAAAATTAAAGGAAATGCTTATTTTAAGAAAATATTGCAGTTTTCCTCAGTGTATTGTATAAACAGACAATCTACCTATTTGGCTGTTTCAATCCTGCACTCTAGAAAAAATTTATAAATGTAAACAGTGTTGTGGCATTGTCCACTACAATGAACAAGGCACACATTAGACAGCCAAAGGTAAAAGATAAAAATACACTGGTCACTTCATGCTTTCATTCACACTCAGTCTTTTTCCTAGTCATGCCCCTTCTTATTTATGTTTTGAAGCATGGAGAGATCGTGCTCGTCCCTCACAGGGGAGGATAAGCACGCAGGCTTGAGAACAGTGGAGGGCCTGCCGTCTCTGTTCTGTACCTGGTGAATTTTGGCTAGCCATAGAGCAACACACATGGAGAATAAAAGAAGGGGGTGACAAACGTACACATTCTGTTATGGTTCAGATCTAAAATGTGCCTCAAGATTCTCATGTGTGTGGATGGTTCTCAGACATGAGGGTGCTGTACTCAGTCATCTGCTGGTGACTCTGGAGCTGAATGTGCTGTTGGAGGAAGGCCTGGGCTGGTGGAAAAGGCGGTTCAGTGAGAAGCAGCCTGGAAGGTCCCTCTGTCTCCCAGCACCCTTCCTTCTTTTCTGCTTCCTGGATGTCAGGGTGTGAGCAGTTGCCTAGGCCCTTCCACCTCACCATTTCTCCAGCTGAGCCCGCCAGCCATACAAGAAAACTCTAGATAATGTGAGCCCAAGTGAACCTCCCCTGTAAAGTTTGGACATTGTGTATACAGTCCCATCAACCAGAAAGTAACTAAGGTTCATTCTGAGCTCTAAGTAAATCTCTAAATGTTTTATAGACAGTTATTTGTTCCAGTTCATTTTCTTGTTGCTGCTGCCAAGTTTTAATAAATTTTGCCAGTGTAGTTGCACTATATACTAGCATCCTCTTAGCATCTGCATTTCACATATTTCCTTTCACTTCAACTTTCTAGCCTTTTCCCACATGTATTTGACCAAAAATGTTACAGATAGGGAGTGTTATTTTATCTTAGACAGCAGCACTGTGTATGGGCCAAAGTCTGAAATATTTGGTCTTGACAGTCAAGTCTCACCTCAGCCTTTGCTGGGACACAGGAAAACTACTCCTGGCTGATTATGTCCAGGGATTTAGTAGCTCAGAGATCTGGTAAATGCTGTGATCCCAGCCACATGATTTGCTAGCTGATGGGACTGTCCATATACTGGAGTAGTAGAGTTTTATCAATTGGACTATGTGCTAATAATCACTGTGGTTCCGTGGTTGAAGAATTTAACCATAATACACAATACAATGGTACATGCAGAGAGGAAAGTGTTAGAAAACATGGACAATCTACACTGCCAAAAAACCTTCTAATTTCAACATTATTTTTTGTAGTTTTCTTCTAACACTACCTTACTTTAGGATTTTGGAAAGAGAATTATGAATACTTTTCCTAAGGGAAAGTTATTAAATACGAGGTCACTTTTTCTAAAGCTCCAGTTCTACCTCTTAAGGTTGTAAATGCTCATGTTGATTATTTATGACCCATTGCTTTTGAGTACTGATTACCTATGGAGCACAGGACCAGCTGGGGCTATGTACCCTCTGATACTGTCTTTCTTCTTCCTTTGTGTTCTCCTCTGTAATTACCTTTAGCTCATCCTTCAGATTCCTCCTCAGGCAACAGTGCCTGAGGGAAACCTTTCTGACAGCCTAGTCTAGGTCGTGCTTCCTTTTTATATGCTTTCATAGAATCTATTTGCTTGCATTAAGTCTATGTTAACAACTTATAATTTAAACTTTATTTTACAGAGTATTTTTATGCAAAACAATAACTGTATTTTGACAAAAGTTTATAGAACCAACCACTAATGGAAGAGCAAAAGTGCTATTACTGTTTGAGAAGTGCTTAGCTATAGGAGAGATCAAAAAGAATCTCTTCTTTAATAAATGTGTAAGAGTTGGTACTAGGTCAGGGATGGGAAATTTTCAGTGAAAGCCCAGATAACAAAGGAAAACTGAGGTTTCCTTTAATGTTCTCTGTTATTATTTTAAACTAAGAGGATTATTTTCTAAAAATAAAAATATTATAAAAGCAGCACATTGGGTAATAAATACAAGTTATTAGTTGAAACATACAAATGATGAAAAAGTATATATGTTCATTTGACAAATGTAAAAAGTCTACATAGGAAACATTTTGTCTTTGTGAGCAATAAGATTTTTGTCACAATAATTCAACTACCATTGTATACTTTCTAAACCATATACAGTGCCTTTTCAGAAGGTAGCAAGAAATAATACCTTCTGAGTGAAGGCATTATGTGTTCTAGTTGTTAGTAAATAAACTTAAAGCCTGTAAATAATTTATTGAAAGTCATATAGCCAACTGATATTTTGAGACAATGAAAATACTATAAAATTTAACTTTCTTTTTATATAAACCTGTACCATATTCCACACATGACATTCCCTTGTATAATCTTTAGAGCCCTAATTCTCCTGGAGAAATATCTTGCCCCTCTCATGGGAATATTTGCAATGTTTGAAGATATTTTTCATTTTCACAATGGGAGAAGGGTTCTTTTGGCATCTACTGGCACCTTGTGATGTGTGGCGGAGCCTCTCCACACTATGACAACAGGTCACCACCTACTGTGCTTTACTTCTTCCTTCCTGCAGTGATTCATAGCACATATATCCATAAAGGCAGACAAACTATAGGGAATACAAATCAATTCCAGACCAAAGTACATTTGTAGTTCACTGGGACATGCAGAATAGTAAATAGATAATTTTATACATGGCAAATACTTAACAAGTGACTTATGTATAGAAGCACCAAGTGAAGACAAGGTATCTTATCTGAAATGCATAGAAATACTTTTCTGGGGGAAATGCCATCTAAGTATCCAAGGGCAGTTCCATTTTTATTATTTTTAATTTTTATCTTATATTAGTACATGTTTGCTGTACATAATGCCCTTTTAAAGAGAAATTCTCAACTGCAATGTCTAGAAATATTTTCAGAGGCCACAGTGGTGGCAGAGGTTGTGTTACTGAAATATACTGGTCAAAAACTGGGGCATTTGCTAAACATCCTACAGTACATGGAGCAGTGTCTTCTCTATATCCCAGCAAGGAATTATTTTGTCCAAAACACCAATAATATTGACATTGGGAAATCTTATTTTAAATGAAAATTCCATATCATTAAGATATTGTCATCCATTTTAAAAATTTACCTTAATTTATTCTTCTCAATTACTAGTTGACATATTGTAATTAACAATAAAAGTGTTTGTGTGTATATGTGTGAGTTATATATATGGCTTCATTATAGGACTGTCTAGAAACTCTGTAAGTGTCTTTGGGAAGAAATTATCAATTTTATTATCATTAATGACTTGTCACACCTAATAATTCATTGCACTTCCTTCCTTTTGAATTTCTATTGTTGTCCAAATGTAAGCCTTTATGGCTCTTACATTTTTCAGATTTAATCTTATGATCATACTCACCTTGATGGCAGAGTTGATGCCTGATTGATCTTTACACTTCCTCTAGGGTTTGGCACAAGGGGGGTGCTCATATTTTCACTGGTTGATTCAAAACAAGATATTTCTTTCAGGGGTTAAGCAGATAACTGCAGAAAAGTAGAAATTACTTAACCAAAATAGTCATTTTACCGCCTTTCCTTTAAATGGTTCTACTTATTAAATTTTTGATCACTAAAATTTCCTTCAATTAGAGTTCTGAAATCATATATGACTAAGCTTCTGAATAAATTGCTATAGATATTAGGATTTTTTCAGGAAACAGTTCTGTTCATTTACTTTTTAATATGTATCACTCAGTGCATCTTAGTGGTTAGCAAGCATTAACTTTCCTTTGGGGCAGACCGCTAGAGAAGTGAAAACTTGACTACCATTTTTCTACCAGCGTGCTTTTCAAAAAGAGTAGAAAATGATGATAAGTCAAACTTTAAATGCTTTGTGATGTATTTGTGATATTAGCTACAATGACCCTCCTAAAATAAAGCAAAAATAAACCAGATAATGATTTTTTTATGTGTATACTACAGCTTTTCCATAGCTAATTTTGTAAATAGCACTGAATGTTATGGCTCTATTCCTTCCCTAAATATTTATATTTATATTCTGCTTATGTTTTCAACTGAGTTTATCTCCATTTAATATTCTTTTTTAAAAACTCAACCTGAAAACTAATTATGGGTTAAAGGGAGCACTGGAGTTGAGTATATAAATTTTCAATCTGAAGAACAAAATGTAAAGTACTATGAAGTTCCACTGTTGTTGGAAATGACCTGAAAGTCAAAAGGTCAGTGTATCAGTGTAATGATGTATAATTTTAATGCAAGCAGTTCAACTCCAGATTATTGTGTTTCATTCTACTTAATATCTGTCTTGGTTACTTTTCTCTCATTGCTGAGACAAAATACCTAATGCTCAGAATATAGAAGGAAAGGTTTATCTAGTTCACAGTTTGTGGATATTTCAGGCCATACTTGGCTGGCTGCAAGGCAGAGTGGCACATGGCAGAGGGCAAATGTTCATTGTAGTGTAAGACAGCAAAAGCAACAAGAGCAAAAAGGAAGAAGCAGCAGGGCAAGCCTCTTTCCTCCCCTTATATTTTATGCAGGCTGCCCGTGGCAGGTGTGGCACTCATACCCATATTCCCAGCATTGGACCATGATCTATCAAAAACTGTAGAAGTCGGCCTGCATGACTGCATAAGGCTTGAGGTGGACATCTAGACACAAACATGACAATATCTTAACATTTCAAGGCCATTCTTTTGCATTTTCCAGAATACTAAATAAGTAAACAAATATTTTATAATATCCTGAACATTAATAATCCCTGATACTTATGTGCCTAGAGAACCATTTATATTTTTATGTATTTTGTGGCATAATCTAGTGGAAAAGGAAATGGTGTTTATAGTGGATGCACTAAAAACAAAGGTTAACCAACAACAGAGAACAAGTAAAGTCAAAGAGTCACTACTTAACAAAATGAAGCTAAGTTTGTAAGAATAAAACATGGATGTTAATTATACTGGTATTGGCAATTTACATTCTATAAATGGGGGAAAATGCAGTTGTCTGACCCTTTTTGATATTATTAA
This sequence comes from Dinomys branickii, assembly GCA_004027595.1. Taxonomy (NCBI): domain Eukaryota; kingdom Metazoa; phylum Chordata; class Mammalia; order Rodentia; family Dinomyidae; genus Dinomys; species Dinomys branickii. The sequence continues at coordinate 572,758 of PVLD010000007.1, forward strand.
TTCAGTTTTAATGGGTGTGCATAGTATTCCATGCCCACTGCGCCAGTTCTCATTTATGTTCTTTCGCAGTTATGCTCCTAACATGTGTCTTGCACTTTCCAAGGAGGTTATAACAAGTTTGAAGCTGGTAAAATGTATCAGTTATGTGTTAGATGGTCTTCTTCCTATTTTCTCCTTATGGCTTTGTTAAAATATGAAATAAGTTAAGTTTAGTCTTTTGTATTTTTTCACTTCGCTTTGCTTTGCTTTTCATTACTTTGCTTCTGTTCCTCATTGTATATGCATTCTGGGAATTAGCATTTGGATTCCTGATACTATCTTTCTTCCTAGGCTTGATGGAACTTAGATTTACACCTTTTGCACTTTCTTACTAAGGGTTCCATTGAGTCATATAACAGCATTATGAGGTTATAGATTGTTTCTCATTGATGTTTTTGAGTTGTTTAATGATAAATTAGATCAGGATGACTATCTTTTCTCCCAGATTTTGTTCAACACATACTAAATGGTATCATAGTCCTCTTTGATGGTCATATAATTGATGGTCAAAGACTATATTGTTTAGAATTTAATTTGCATCTAGTTTATATAAATGTATAGGGATTGTGACTTGGTTTACATGTAAAAGGCATTTGTCCAAGTCACCTGCACACCAAAGAATCACATTCTCACCCATTTTTAAATGTGGTTGATTTCTTTTGAACATCAACATAAGTCAGAGTAGATTTCTGAAAATTTCAGTAGCACATACAATTTAGATCCAAACTAAAGTTGCAAATAGTTTGCTCATAGTATATAAAATCTTTCCTCAGACTTACTAAAACACCCAGGAGAAACCATCATATGTATTTTCTTGCAAAAAATAAGGTTGGTTTTATAAGGAGCATGTGGCTCTATTTTATGTACCCTAAATAAAATCATAATAAACCATAAATGGACATAAGAAAAATGAGCAGCTGGATTAAACATTCACCTCTGTCTCTGAGTTTTCCCTGTATTTTTCCTTTACCATGTATTTAATCATTCTTTCATCTTCTACAGCTCACTCACAGATGCATATTGCTAATGCCAATGTTTAAGAAAATGCCATGGGAGAAAATGGAAAAAAATCTATTCATCAGTAATTTTTTCTTGAAAATTAGGAAAAATTTTATATTGGCTTTGAGGAAAGGTTTTCTCACATGAAAGAGGGAACTGTTTAATGATACACAATCCAAGCAGTAGGCCAATCAAACACAATAAATCAATAGCCACGATATCTGACAAGGAGAAAATAATACTGTTTGCATCACAACTTACCCAGATATGAATATTCTGTGATGGTCAATATGCTCAGATATGCTGGAAAATCATAAATATACTATTATACTATGTGGGATTCCAGAAGTGCTCAACTGGGTACTTCTTCAGACTTCTAAGGTATCTTGTCAGTGTATTACTGACTTTATATTTTTATGAATAGAAAGGTGTAAATGATAAACCATTAGTTCATTTACTTATATTATGTTTTTAAAGTCCTCTTCCATTAGCTGTTTTGTTAGTCCACTTGGGTTGCTATAACAGATACCATATGTTAGATGGTTTATAAACAAGAGTTATTCATTTCTTACAGTTCTGGATGCTGGGAAGTCCAAAATTCCGCAGATTTAATATCTGGTGAGAGTCTGTTTCCTAATTTATATGCAGTTTTCTCTCTCATTTTTCCATGACAGAAGATGTTAGCAAGGCCCTTGGCTTTAGGGATATTGTTTATATCTATAAGGGCTCTAGTATCACAATCTAAGTGCTTCTCTTAATTAATTTCTTGTCACTGTGAGACAATTCCTGACACCTACAATTTAAAGGAGATTTTGGCTCACAGTTCTAACTCCCAGTTGTCAGGCTCCAAGGCAAGCAAATGTGGTGGAAGGGCCTGCTTGTTACATCATTTCTGCCAGGAAGCAGAGCAAAGAGCGAAGAGCCTAGGAGGGAGATGTCTTCGTCAACGTCATGACCCTAGGGATCCGCCTCTTCCTTCCACACCTCACCTCCTAAGGGCGAGACAGCTATAGAGACCCCAGATTCAGGCTTCCTCCACAAGTCCCGCCTGCCCCTGTGACCTCACGGTGATTCTCTCCATGTAAATCTTAATATTGTCAATAGGCTCAATGTTTTTGATCATCAGATTCTCTAAATATGAATTATAGGGGTCAAAAACTTTGAAATCATGGCATCTATATAATTTTCAAAAGTAATTGCCTGCTTTTAGTTCTCTTAAATTGAATTTTTTTTCCCAAACACCTTTACCAGAAAGAGTACTTAAGCGTTTTCTATTTTTACTTTACTTTCAGAAAACTCATTTTTATTCTGTTCCACTTTTGCACAATATTGTTTGCCTAAAGTTAGAGATCAGAGCAAATTAGAACTGAAATTTCTAAAAGCTAATTAGTTAATAAATTTGAATATGTCACTCAGAACTTTTAGTTTTTATTCATTTCTAATAGTAATTCCATGCTATTAGTTCTAAGAAAAGATAAGCTACATGGGGAAAACATGCAAATTAAAAATTTATGTGTTTCTTTCCTTGTAATAAAATTATTAAAACATACACAAAAGTAGAGAAAAATTATAATACTACAGTATAAAGAACCAAAGCATATTCATCAATGATTTCAACATTTATTAACTTTTCATCTTGTTTCACCTGAATCTTTGTACATTTGCTCAATATGTATACATCCTAGCAATTTTATCATTATATCTATAGATATTCTATCATTTATCTCATCTAGCTAAAGATTTGTATGTCTTCCCATCACCATAACCCAGATTGAGCTAAATTTTTTAAGTAGTTTAAATTCATATAGTAGTATTTTGACAAGTTTGATACAATAGCTCCAGTTAAATACAAATTTAAATGTTTCTCATCAAATAATTGACATTCATCTGGAAAAAATGACTTTAAAATAAATGCAATGAGATATTAAAGAGCTAAGATGATAATTTCTTCTTGCATTCTTTGTTTCTGAGCTATATGGTGTTTAACATCAAGACTGTAAAAGTTCATAGAAAACTTTCCAGGATAATCCCTTTTGGGTGTTGGTTTTGGCTGTTACCTATAATTTGGTGACAAAAGTGAGTGTAATGTACTCAGTTATAGGTGTCATTTGCATAAGTTTTCAATACGTTTTTCAGCATTTAAACTGCATGAAGTACCTGAAACTGGTAGAAGAATGTAGTCAAGGAAGAAGCAACATGTGGATACATTAACTTATTGTCCCTGCTTAGAGAAGGTCCTGCTTAATTTATATTTTAACCAGAGCGGCTGATAGGACAAGTACTTCTGATATCCCGAGTGAGAATAGAAATGTATTGTTCCAAATGTCGTACTTTTTGAGTAGGTCTCTGCAGCTCCTTTGGTTGTGGAGAACCCTAGGAGGCAGTCAGGAGTCATCTTTTTGTTTACTGCATGCTTGGCTCAAGTATTCTTCATATGTTTATTCATTTTCTTTGGATACAATGTTTAAGGTAGTGTTCATGTGAGTGGAGTGCTTGCTTCTCAAACTCTGTATTGCAGAACTGCTTGCTTTTATTTCCAATCTTTTGGGTACTGACTGATGCTTTTGTAAATTATGGTGAATGAACCACCAGGAACATGGAATCAAAGGAAACAAACATAAAATTGAAATTCATTATTATTATTACTACTTTTAACAGAGAACATACTGGTTTATCATATTGCTATAAACATTTCTAAATGTTGGTCTTTTTCTCAACTCCTGTCTCTTCTTAGGTCAACATTCAATGATGCGGCCCTAGTCTGCAGACCATACTTAATGTAGTACTGGTCCAGACTCGATCAACACACACAGGTGACAACCACAATATTAAGTTCATTGCTTGGATGACACTATCATTTACAAGTAAATGCAAAGCCCAACCAAAGAGATGCCAATGGTCTTGAAAACTTCCTTAAATATCCCAGGTTTTAACTGTTTTGAAAAATGATTTAATACTTCCTGGACCAGGGAATTTGGGAAATTTGGAGGAGGATGGTTCAAGCAGCATTTATTTTCGAGATGTGAAATTATTTCAATATGATAGCAACCTCTGTGAGCATATACACAACATACCACTACCTGTCACTGGAAAATTCGCCTGGTTGAACACCCTTACACCTGTAGACAGTAAAGAACAGGGAATTCATTGCTGCCTCTGTGCCCAGCAACAGGTCTAATGTAGGAGATGGCAGGTAGATGAGTCACTGAAGAAAATAAATTTTGCAGAAGGAAATTTCTCTGCAAATTTTGCATTAATCTATAGTAGTTCAGATACTACAATAGGATGTGTACTTCCCAATGTCAAGAAACATAGAACTTTCTTTCTAATCAGATGTCAAAGGCAAATTATTCTCAAACCAAATTTTTCCTGTCCATGTTAAAGAGCTATTACTGTCACTCGCTTTGAGATACATATGGAGTTTATCCTCTTTATTTGACCTGCTCCTACTTGTACATTTACATTCACAAAAGTTTGACTTTTCTCTCCTAAATAGAAATGCTAATTTTATAAATCAGTTTTACTTTACTAGTCTAGGCCAATTCTATAACAGTTTCTTTTTAAAACTTTATTCTAAATATTTTAGATGATTTATTACCTTTATCCAAGAACAAACACCAAGGTGGACGTGGCGTATTAACGGATGAAAGGAAATACAAGATAAATGGGAACCCCATCATTAATCCACGTACAGTCTAGAAGGAATATGACAGATTCATGCATAAACATCAGCGAGAAAACAGGAGAAACTAATATAAGGATAAGTGCCCATACTTAATAAATTGTACACAGCAGTCTTCATAATTTGTCATGTTCTATTTCAAGTCCAGGGCTGTGTATAAGCAATGTTCTCACTGCCTCCTTTACCCTTAATGAAGTAATACAGTCGCTTTTCAGATTTTCTCTGTAGATGACACTTCTTTCAGGGGACAGTGCCTACACCTATAATCTGTTATGTGTCCTTCCCTGAGACTTCCCAACCTTCTGTAATTCTCCTGTAAAAAGACTTAAACATTTAATGTTGACACTTTACCTTGGATCTTTCCTATAGTGTTTGTCCTGTGTCTTGGGTATAGAGTCCCTGAAAGTACCAACTCAATAGAATAAATGATAAACTGGGGATCAATTACTGGACATTCAGAAACCATATAGTTTTTAATTAAAAAAAAAAGTTCTGCCCTCATACTTCTGAGGATGGCCATGGATAGAAGATGGCATGATACTTTGGAAGGAGGAGTATTCTGTAAAGGACTTATGAATTCTGGCAGGGTGCTGCACTAATACTTCCAACACTGTAAAAACTATATCTATAAGCATGTTTTTACCCCACATCCTTGACCTTGTTGCTTTTCCTTGAGAAACTATTCCATACTAATCTTTGTACATTTAATAGGACTTGTTGAGGGTTTGGTGCAGACACACTTGATTTCCTGGAAAATGGGATACTTCTGGGTGTGGGAGGGCACCCCGTGCTGCCTCAAATGCCCTAAGCCAAGCCAAGCGTGAACTGGAATGCAAAGTCCTGTGCCTTGTGTGCTTGTCAGGTGTGTGATCTATTTCTGAAAACTGAAATGCAGTGCAATGATATATTTTACTATTTGTGAACTTTACCTTCTGTTAATATGATTGAAGCACCTGGAAATGGAAATTGTCAGGGCAATTTAACAAAGAAGCCCTATAAAACTTATTATAGTCCAGGTAATAAAAATCAGCTTAGAAAGCGTATTCTTCAAACCTGAGTTTTATATGGGGAAACATGCTGGTTCCTGACCTTTCCAGAAACATACCAAGAAGGAGTCATTCTGAGGTCCTACCTTAAATTACAAACAGTAATCTGATCAAATTCGGCTGTATTTTCCTCACAGTCAATGACTTGATGTGTAAGTACAACAAATAGACTGCTTCACAGCTGGCTATTAAGATGAGCTTAATGTGTATTTTATGTAATTGCATACTGTACAAAGCAAGAAAGAGTCAATCTGATTCACTAGAAGTGCATAATTATTGAGTAAATCAAAGAATCTTCACAAGTTTATAATTCACCTTAATCTTTCACTAGACAAAACCGGAGAGCATGGAGCTATGCACTCAGAAAAAACTTTTAAAATTCTGCAGTTGAGATTTCCAGGTTGAAAACCAGAACTCATACACACTTTGTACATTGAAACATATTTTTAGGGAGTGTATGTCCTGCACACAAAAATTAAAAGCTCTTCAGAGTGTGGAATATAAAGCAATCCCTGTTTTTTCATCTCTTCTCAGAACTAATCTGTGGTGACAGGTCCCATGTGCATTCTACATCCATCCGGCGATTATTCAGTGTGTATCCAAACAGAAGTGTGCCATCCCCAAGGTGCAAACACAACAAACTGCGCAGCACCCGTGTTACACCTGCAAGGCTTCGAGTCTAACTCTTGTGCTTCCCATTGGATGTGTAGCCGTAATTATGGCAGCGAGCCTCCCTACCCAGTTTCCTCCTTTCCTCCTTTCTTAATGTTAACATGACCATCTTCCTGTCACAGATGTGCTATGACGGTTCACCTTAGAAGAGCACCTATCCTATAAGTCAGTGCTAATTATTGATTTTGTTATTGCTATGAATACTCATGTAATACCTACACAAATCAGAAGGATGAGGATAAATATGAAAATGATAATTATGCATCTATATTTTTTCATGTTTATACTACATATATGTATATATATAGATATATAGTGTAATATATAGCATCGGTATCTATATATAGCATTGGGTCTATGTAATCTATAGAGTATACAGTGTAGTCTGTCCATTCTATATATTACATAGGTAGTGTATCTATATCTCTATTCATACACATATATATCCATAGTATCTGATATGCATTTTACTTCTTGATCTGTATCTTGATCACATTGTTATATTGGTTTATAGAGATGTTTATTTGTACTCTCCGTGTGTAATGCCATTTCAGAAACATTGTGTTTTAAGTTATGAGTCCTACCTTAATGGGTAGGACCTTAATTGACAGTAGCACATTTCTTTGTAATTGATTCTGTTTCTATAAAACCCTATGTATAGAACAAATATATTGCTTAGGAATAAGGGCATATGCACTTCAAATATTGGCAGTTGATATTAAGTACAAAAATCTGCTTCATTTTCTTTCAATTAGCAGTGTGAAGTTGCCATTTATTTATTTATTTATTTATTTTTGTGGTACTGGGGATTGAACTCAGGACCCTGCGCTTGCTAGGCAAGCATTTATTCCACTGAGCTATATCCCCAGCCCCGAAGTTGCCATTTAAAGAGATGTCTTGAATAGGCTTTAGAATAAAGGGTGGTAAATGAGACACCCAGGTAGAAGAGGCACAGAGTCACAGAATGGAATGCTTGCTTCGCATATGCAAGACCCTAGGATCTAGTACCGGCGCTGAAAAAGAAAACTACACTAGAGTTCACAGAACTGGTAGATCTGATTGCACGTGATTATATTTGAAGTTTTCACCAGTAGTAATAGATCGTAAGCCAAAGTTGATGTGAGGAATTACATTTCACAAATACGTCACTGAAGCCTTAATGAAATCCATATTGCGAACAACTTTCTCAATGTTACTATAAAAGTTTGAAATGGCAAAATTATTGTTATAATTTTTATTGTATGTAATAAGGTGTTTAACGCAGGCTACATTCATGTTCTCCTGTATTTACCTCACCTTGTTAACAGAGCTGGCTTCATATATGTGCCCTCGAGTCTATACTCAGCAGCTCATAGATCCTCTCTTTATATTCTTGATAATTTTAATGGGGTGATCCTCATGCATATTTTGCACTGGTCCCCAATACCCCTGCCAATCCTGATTTTCAGTAATTAAATGTCTTATTAGCCAGCCTCAGTTGAAATGTGGGCAGTATGTATGTCCTGAGTTATGCTCATAACTTATTTCTATAAAAGTGGCATGATTTTAATATCTTGATGGTGTATCAGCAAGAGTTTATCAGTCAATTCAAATAAATGAGGAACATGAACGGCTCCATGTCAAGAAAAAAACTCATTTTTGAAATGGGCAAAGATGACATAGAAATGACCAACACATATGTAGGGAAGAACCCACTTCATACCACTATCTGACAGATGAAAATCAATACCATAATGAAATAGCGTGACTTAAGGCTTTGACAGGCAATGGAGAAAAACAATATCAAGTGATGGCGAAGATGTGAAGAAAAGGGAGCCTTGGCAAGCTGCTGGTGGGAATGTCAATCAGTGGGGCCATTTTGTGAAAGCTGACAACCTTATGATCTAGTAACCCAGTTTATGGGTTTTCCAAGGAAAATGAAACCATATGTTGAAGAAGTATCTTTACTCACGTGTTCACTGCAGTATTTTTCACAATAACCAGTAAACTGAATTAACCTAAGTGCTCATCAATGGATGAATGAATTTTAAAACAATATGATGCATGTACATAGAATACTACTCAACCTTAACAAGAAGGCAGTCATGTTATTTGCAACAGCATGGGCGGATCTGGACAACTTCACATTTTGTGAAATAATCCCAGCATTTAAAGACAAATATTGTATTACCTTATTTATGTATGACATCTGAAAATGCTGAATTTATAGAAGCAGAAATTAGAGTGGTGGTTACCCTGATTGGGGCAACAGGAACAGTTAAAATGTTACAGAACACACGATTTCAGTTAGAAAGAATAAGTTCAAGAGCACTTATGACATGATATTTGGTAACAATGCATTGTATAACTGAAAAACGCTGAAAGTGTATGTTTGTAGTGGTTTCATTACAAGAAATAAGTATATGAATTCATGTATGCATGAGCTTGATTTAGCCATTCTACACTGTGCACTTATTTAGAAAAAAAAATAAAAGGCTATTGAGTTGCATCCCATAGGTCAATGGGAGAATTGCCTGTTGCAGTTCTTCAGGCCATGCATTATGGTTTTCACCCTCGGCACACATGGAGGTGAGCGAGAAAGACCACAGGTTTGAGCCCAGCCTGAGAAACTTAGTAATTTTGCAAAACTGTGTGTCAATATTTAAAAAAAAGTTAGATTAATGTGAAGACCTTGGGCTACTTCCAAATGCGCCTAACAAACAGAAAAATACTTCAAGAACCATTAGCAAATGTGTAAACAGCTTTGTTTCTAGTCTTACACATCAGTGTAAATTCCAGGTGGTTATTTACAGTGAAAGGGTGAGATACAGGACATTTGTAAATGTGTGTCAATCAAATGACGCAGAACTATGAGAAAATAATTGTGAATGAGCTGTTGACTTAGAGCAATTTACAGAGATCCCATTTCCCAAGCAATTAGACAGCATTCATTTACAGAAGCATTTATTCATTTCAGGGTGCGGTCAAATATCAGTGGACACAGACAAAACTGTTTTCTTACTCCGTGTGTTAGGTTGGAAGGAAGTTGCTCATTGTGTGCTGATGACAGATGCTTTAGACATCTAATTGTCCAGTAATCCCAAATGGAAAACACTGAAGCTCAGGAGATCTTCATGGTTTAAGCCAGAGATATACACATTAGTAACAGATCTTCAACTCAAGATGAATCAGCTTTGCTACTTCTCCTTCTTTCCGGGTTCAGATTTTTCCTACCAGATTCTTACAATTGGCCCTAATTGGAGGTAAGTGTCACCATAATTCCACAATGGGGCTCTCCTTCCTGAGACAGAAGTCAAGACAGTTAAAGATCTTACAAACAACGGCGGCAGGTGAGAGCTACTCAAACCCTGACATCAGACCATTTGGTTTCAGGCCTGATGCTTGTGACTGGGTCTTCACAGTTTTTCTGAGCTTAACTTCTCTCATCTTCAACTGACGATAATAATGAAGGCTGTGAAATAGTTTCTTTTTAAGAATTAGTGACACTGTCTGTATGAAGGACCTAGACCATAGTTAGCTCTCAAAGAAAAGGACTGTTTAACACAAAGAAACCAAAACAAAAATGTCTCATAAAAATGGTTTTTCACATGTATCACAGACATAACACAAGATGACAAGATGTATTTTCAGTCAAATTTTATAATCTACAGGTCTAAGGTAAAGAGAAATGAAAATATTAACTATTAAGTGTTTGTGCTAATCACAATGTTATATAGTATACTCACATTAGGGTTAAAATGTTCATATAATAAACTAAATGAAGAATCTTTAACATTTTATTTGGCATTTTAGAACATGTATAATGTATTACATTCCTTAAAATGAAAATATTGCATGAATATAGTGTTATTTTATTTGACATTCTTTAATTTCTAAACACAGCATCAATGCTAGCGGACAGAATGCTGTCTTAGTGTACTTTTTTTAACATGGTAAGGACACAGTTTCCTCCAGAGCCTTCATATCCCAGTGATAAAATAACATCCCGCAGTGATTGTTCCATGTTTAGTAAGGGGTCACGCATCAAGATAATGACTATTTTTATTTGAAACCATGGTACTGTAGTGAGTTAGCTGTATGGATGGTATTTGGCTCCTTATTGTCTTAGGAATGAATATAGTGTTCTGTCATTCTAAATTCCATTTTCAAAGTGACCCAGAGATATTAAAAAAGAAATAGGAAAGCTCATGAGAACTGAATTTAATTTTTATTTTCTCTTAACAATTACTCATATAAATGAAAAGTCTCACTTATGTCTACTTGGGTTTGCTTTAATCCTAAACACCATAAAGTGATCGGGGAAAATAATTTTTAAAATGAGAAGTAGGAGGAATTGCTTGTGGATTTTTAAATTTAGGGTTCAGGGAGCTGATGTAACAGTAATTGAGGAGAAGAAAGGCTGAGAAATTACACAAGCCTCCGGTTCACAGCAAAGTTCATAAGACAGGAAGACAGGGCAAAGGCAGGGGATGTAGCTCAGCAGCACAGTGCCTGCCTGGCGAGCGTGGGGCCCTGAGTTCGATTCCCAGAACCAAAAAATTAAAAAATAAAAAAAAAGATTCTGAGGTCCTAGGTTTGATTCCCGGTACCCACAAAAAAGAAGACACCGAGAGGTGGTTACAGGAGGGAAATACAGAAAAATCAAACCAGTTCCCTCCCCAGCAGTTTTCCTTTTCAAGGTCAGCTTTATTGAAGTATAATTTATGTATGACAAACTGCACCCACTGAAAGCATATAAATCAGTGTGTTTTAACAGTCGTATACAACAGTGAGATGATTACCACAGCCAAGGTGGAGAGGGCAGCTGTATCGCTCCCACAGTCCTGTGTTTCTCGGTGGCCTGTTCCTCCCTCCCTTGTGTGCTGCAGCAGAAGATTGGCACTGGGACCCTGTAGCCTAACAATAATATCTCTCCCCATATCATGAAATAAACTGATTTCCTGGAGCTCTTTAAATACTTTTCCTATTTCTGAGAAAGTAGAGTAAGTTTCAGACTTAACTGATTGATTTTATAATTGCAAGCATTCACATAAAATAAATAATATGTGAAATTTGACATTTGCAATAAATAGCCAAAAAAAAACATTGCTTTGCTCTTCCAAAGTTGAGCTGATGTTTGGGAGAAATATATACAAGTGGAGAAGTGCCAGAAAGACTAAGATTTCAATATACAAATTCCTAGAACCCTGCCCATCAGCCAGAAGTAAAAGCCATTTTTGTTCTCCCTGTAGTGCATGAGAGAGAAATCAATAAAGTCATGAATGGATGATACATGAGTGAATGGAAGAAGAAAGGAAGGGAGAGAAAAATCACACATCAAGGTCACTTACTGGTAATTCAGAAATTCAAGGGACCGGACAAGAAAGAATGTTTCTGTCAGTCTAGATTGCCTGGTGAGTAAGAACATAGGCTTCAAGTTGGAGGTACCCAGATTTTAAGAATGGTCTCAACACTAATGTCCCACCATGGAGTGTCTGTCAAAGGTACTGCTTTCATTATTGTGACTTGTAAAAGGGAGGTGATAATATCAGTGTTGCAGAATTGATTCAGAGGTGAAATGAAGTCGTGCCTCCTAAGCTAGCACGCCAGGAAGCTCACACACAGAGGAACGTGCACTATGATTCTGTGTACATCAGACACAACGACTGTCTCAACTAAGCCATGATGATGACAGGTGGAGTAGGTAATACCTTCACTTGGAGGTAACAGTGGGGAGGCCTAAGGGAGGCTCTCGTTCCATGACACTGCGTCATGGGGGTAGTTGGGGGGATATATGTGTGTATACATCTCTGTATATGTGCATGCACTAATTACTTAATACAAGCCATTTGCCTCTAGTATATATTAAAAATAGCGTAGGGCCAAGTGCAAATCCCCCACGTCTTTTTTCAACAGGCCTGGTACTTCGTGATGAGGGATTAGGCAGTGTGTGGCACTGAGGTTACCTTGACCATCTAAGAAGTCACCTTTTTTCAGAAAGACTTCTTTTCCCACGAACCATATTACCAAAAATTCTTCTGTTTCCAGGGACTTCTATTAGGAATGTGAGGTGACCCAACAACCACTTTTAGTTACCGCAATAATTCTGGAAAACACTTGCCATCACACACGTGCGAGCATTGTGTGCTGCTCTGATCTCCCTCATTGCTTCTGTGTCCCAGCAAGCGCAAAGACAGCAGCAGCAAGAACTAACTTGGAGATGCATTTGCTGGGAGGAGGGGTGATTATTCCTCAGCCCAACTGAGTAGGGAAGGGATTATGTAGAGAAGATATTTTTCAAAATCCTTTTGTAAAATATTTGAGAAGGAAAATACACATATAAATAAAATGTTTCCAGTATATTTAGAACCTCAGAGGGAAGTAAAAGTCTGAAAATAGTTTCCATTAAACACCCAGTAAAATACTTTCCAAGTTGTGATGTAAATACTGACTAAGTAAATTCCTTAAAATTACAGTATTAGCCATGACATTATGTGTCTTCATGGTGTGTGTGTGTGTGTGTGTGTGTGTGTCTAACCTTTTTTTAATCTCTGCTAGCACGACTATAGGCTCACAGTTGGGACATCTTGTCATAGGCCTGACAGGTAATATGACAATAGCAAACACAGAAATAGGAAATAGATAGCAAAGAAATCTCTTTCCTATTGACTTTGAATCAGCTTCCTGTCTCATCAGGGCTCTGTGTGTCCATGTTTACAATGGACAAATTGCTCCACTTAATCTCTTACAATTTAATTTATTTAGTTGAACAGTCCAAAATTTCTATGCTACAGGAATTTAAAGTAAGGCATTTTTGCTCATGGGCTGTTATCATTAATGAAGCAAAGTCTTACCTTTGGGCACCCTTGATGGCAAACTCCTTCAATAGACTCTAAATTACACTGTACTTACATTAAATTGAGTACAGCACATTCTAATTAAGTGGTTTTGTATGTAAGCCTTTTTGTTTTTGTCTTACCCATATTTTCCATTGAATTCTTCATGTTGATAAAGAAATGTGTTTGATTGTCTTATATATACTAAACACATCATAAATCTTTGATCTTGGAAAATGAAAATAAAAGTATAGGAACATAAATTTATAAATACTTTCAATCATGAGGAAATTTCCTTGTAAGTTAAAACAATGGTGACTCATTCCAAAGACAGATTTCACAGTTCCAAGGAATAAGTGAAAAATTTTGGGAATACCAACAGCAAGAGTCAGTTTAATAACTTACTTTAGTCAATATGAAACTTTATCTCCTGGATTAGATTCTTAAATAGACTTAATATTGGCATGCCACCATTCTTAGCTGTGTTGACACATACACATGTGCCATCTCCCAAGAATCCTAAGGTGCTAAAAATATTTATCATAGATTTTAGGTTGAATACTCTACATAAATTGTTAGTTTTCTTGAATTTCTTCCTACAATTTTTAAATGAATTTTTTATGCTGCTGATTTTCCTTGCATATATTTACAGTTTATGTCTCACTTTGCTTTGTAGTAACCAGTAAATGTAAATCATATTTGAAAGAATCTTCTAGGTTATAATTAGGGTAAGAAGTTCATACCACATAGGTCACTGTATTCAACTGAAGTGCATTGTCTATTGTATAATACTCTTACCAAGAAAATCAGCTCATACAATATTTAAGTGTAGTAATATATGTATTTATTTCCTATCAGTATTCAGAGAAGTGTGTTTTAATTAAAATTTTGTGTTTCACAAGTTTTATAAATAAACTTTGTGTTCTTTAAAGTACTTTTCTTTGAAAGAAAAATAGTCCCTAACTTTTTCTAGAGATGTTTCTTAATATGTCATTCCAGAAGCTCATGCCTGGCTATTTCATATTTCTTCTTTCAGCAATCTAAAGTTATCTGTTTAGTTTTTGAAGAAGATACACTTCTTTAGAGAATTAAATTGGATGGTTTTATTAGTACAGTCATTGCAATACTATAGTTAAGTAATTTTCTTTTATTATTTTTATTTTTTCTGAAACACATATCAAGTACTGTAATGCCCAAGCACATCATAAGGCTGTGAAATCTAATATTTCTTGTTTGTAAATGGTGCTTTCCATCTCTTGCCCTCCAAACGCACCCAAAGAATCCATAGCTCTCAGCACCTATTGTCGTGCACCTGCCACCTGAAAGTGGCACCAAGGGAGCACCTGTGAAACTCTGGTTTTGATCTTGGTTAGTCACCGTGACATCTGCTTATTCCTCCTTTTGCCAAATTCATGTTCCTTTTATTTCCGCTTTTAGTAGGTGAAAAAGAATATAGGAATCCTTCTTAGTTACCAGTAAATGAAAACATTGCTTTGAAAACATTGCCAAAACATTTAACTGCCCAGTTTAGGAAATTAAAACAGTCTCCATTTTAGAAAGGTCTTCAGTGGTTCTGTAGATACTTTAATGGTAATTCTGTCACTGATACAGCAATAAACACAAAATCACATGTGATATTTGTGGAGTTTTGTAGTATTTTGTAGTAAACTGTTCTGTACAAGTGAGCATTCTGTAACTTAGCAGACAAATGTCCAAAACCTTAATACAATGCATGGAATGGAAATAAAATTATTACACAATATTGGGTTTGA
This sequence comes from Dinomys branickii, assembly GCA_004027595.1. Lineage (NCBI taxonomy): Eukaryota > Metazoa > Chordata > Mammalia > Rodentia > Dinomyidae > Dinomys > Dinomys branickii. The sequence continues at coordinate 587,783 of PVLD010000007.1, forward strand.
CCAAGATTAGAGTTGCCTGCATCAAGCATTACACTTTGTTATATCAGTAAAAAGTGTAACTGTACCACAGCTATAGAAAAAAATGACAGCAAGAAAAAGTTACTCAGATTAACAAAGGAAACCTGATTGAAAAGTCATAATGTATCTGTAAGAAGTTAGAAAGCTTCCCCTATGGAATTAGCTCTAATCTTTAAATTGGGATATTTGATCTACCTTGGTTTGCCATAGCAAAAACCTTCATAAATTCATAGAAAACAGAAAAAGAATTATGACATGCTAGCACTGTCAAAATTCCCAGGATAAAATAAATGCAAGATTGGTGTTTTGTGTTCTTCATATATCTAACATAATTCCTCCAGCCAGGTAATAAAAGAATCTGATAACTTGTAAATTCTTTGAGCCCTCTAATTCTATGTAAATAAATTACTTATATGTTCATTTACTCTTCATGTAAATATTATCACTGAGAAAGTGTTCTGTCAGTACTGGTGATGGGTGAACAGGACAGAGTAATCCCACTCTTCTGGGGCTTTATAGGGAGAAGTGAAGTCATAGCCTGAAAAAATTCAAGATTTAATTTACAGCCATAATAAATTTGGTGGAGAAAAATAAGGACATAGGCTGGTGTTATAGGGCCAAGAAAGATATGTATTATCAGAATGGAGCTTGCAGGCAAGGTGGCATTTCCAGTGGGCATGTTCAGTTATTCTCTGTAAGAACAATTCAAATGTAGTTTTTAAAATAAATATATCAAGACATTTTTCAGGATCAGTTTTAAGTAAAATGCTTACAAGAATTACTCAGCAAACAATCTTCTGTTGGAGAAAATGTACACTAAACCTGCCTTCTTAAGCTCACTGTCACATGCAGTGAAAGCACTCAGGTGCCAAATATTAGCAAGTACCTACGGGTTACCTAAATCTTCCATAGTAGTCAGTTCTATCAAAGTAACATTTACCAGAGGAAGTACTGGGTAGTGGTACAGAGCCCAGATATGCAGCCAGTTGAAAGTTACCATCCTAGATTTAACACTTGCGGTAGAAATGTGAGCAAGTTACTTCATTTGTCTGTGCCTCAGATCTGTAAAATGGAATTTAAGAGTAGCCCTGTTTGATAAATTTTCTGTCAGTGTTAAGTGAGATGATCCACATGGTGTGCTCCAAATACAAGTGAATGTTTAAATTTGAATAGTTTGTGCCAGTAAAAGACACATTGCCATTAATCCCACTCAAAATGCTTCCATTTCATTTGAACACAGTTACCCCATCATTCTTGTGACTTTCCCAAGTAGTTCCGGAAGTCCTTTCTCGTTTCCTTACAAGGTATGATCAGAAACACAATGAGTACTGTTGTCAACTACCATCAATGGAAAGGCAAGCTTGTAAAAATATTGTGGTACGTCTTCATCTACCCTACTCACCAGATCTGGCACTGTGTGACCTTTTTCTCTTCCTCAAGTGAAAAAGAAGAAGGGAAAGGAGAAAGGAAGGGAAGAAGGCAGGAAGATAGCAATGCACAGAGATGACCGCTTACTCCCAAGGAGAGGCCCACCTTTTGGAAGAGACCTTTTCCATTAGTGTGTATATGGAGATCAGCTCCATATTTGGCAGACATTTTATATCACCAGATGGAAACTCAAATCTTCAGTCAGAAAAAGAATAGAACCTGGAACTAGCCCATCTGTCAGAAAGAAGTGGAAGGAGAAATGCATATGTCATAAGAATTCCCGAAACAGGTCACCTAAAGTTAGCTAATTAATACACACTTAAAATGACAGAGAGACGAGACACCTCAGGAGACGCCTCAGCCAAGACTCCACACTTTTGTCCAAACAATAACAATGAGGCAAAGTCCCCCAAATTACATATCAATGCCCTGTAGCAATTCCCCTAAAGAAAGAAGCAGATGAAGGCTTCTGTCTTGGTTACTTTCTCATTGATGGGACAAATTATCTGACACCTACAAGTTAAAGGAGAGCTTTGTTTTTGGCTCACAATTTTTAGAAGTTTCAGCCCTTAGTCTGGTGTTTCCAAGGCAGGATGGGGCAGCATGGCAGAGTAGAAACACATCATGGCATGGCAGGCAGGAAGCAGCAAGCGTTCAAGAGCAGAGGAGGGCTGCACAGTATGTGTATCTCCTAGCCTTGTTCATAGCGACCTACCTCTTCCTACCAGACTTCAACTCAGAGCACCACACCAGATGTGGACCCATCAGTGGACAGTCCATCACATGCCAATGCTTCCAGTCTCCTCCCAAAGCCCCGCTTCAGAGCTCAAGAAGTTTTGGGGAGACAGCTACATGTAAGCCATAAGATCTTCTCATTGCACGGCTCTTCCCAGCTCTGCTCAGACTGCTTCCCCGTGCCCCTCTCAGAATGGACAGCAAAGCGAATGAGCATCAGAGGGCCCCTGTGGTCTCTCTTGGGGCTGCTTTGGAGGCCACCGAAAGCATAATTTTGTAACCTTGCATCTCGCTAAAGTTTTAGTTAAAGTTTATAAGATCTGATGACTATATTTTATCCACTTAAATATACATCATCATTTCATGAAACACATGGAAAGAAAAAAGTACTGCCTTTTAAACTTACAGTGCATCACTTAGAAACTTAGACTATTTCTATGTGGCTCTTTTAGGTTTGTAGGCAGATTTTTTTTTTATCATGCTTTGGTACTCATAATAGAAAAGTGTAAGTAAATTAAATTGTGGTTCTAAACAGTTTTTCAAAATCAGAATTTGATTCTGAACGATTTTATGTCTGAAGATTGTTATCAGTTTCTTCTCTATGCTCTTAAGAGCTTTGGTGACATGGCATTGCTGGAAAGGCCAGTTTTCTGACTGCATGAGGGGGTCTTCCAATCTCCCACTCCTGATGTGAATTACATGTGTAGGAAATGACACTTCCATACTGATTTTACCTGCCTAATGGCTCCTTTAAGAAACATTCTAATTTCCAGGGCCATTAAAATGTGAAAAATACGCATCTTAGAAATGATGAAATAAGTAATTCACACCTTAATGATGAGAACTCTCTGCTTTCCACTTTAAAGCTGTGGAAGGATTCATAGTGAAAATACGGAGATTTCAGAGCCAGACAGAGCCAAGCTCACATTGTTCTACTTACCCGCTATTTTGAGGACAGAATATTTAACTCCTCTGTGTCTCAATTCTTTACCTGTGAAATCTGATTTAGAGGATAATAAATAAACTGGACATTATAAATAAAATAAAATTAGTCCTTATTACCCTACATAGTTGCACAAAAACTTATTTTCTTCTGTGATGCAGGAGCTTCTCTGGCATTTTCTCTGCATTTGAACATTTTATAAATACTGTTCCAAGAAAAGGCTTTTAAAATTAGTGAAGTTCTTTTATCTTAATAATGATTTGTTTATTTTGGAGGTAATACATGTTGCCTAATGGAAAATCATTCATAGCTGTGTTGTGAAAGTTTTTCTGTTCCTATCAAGAATTTTTGAATTTTGGCTAAGCCCAAATGGTAGATCAAGAGCTAGTTTTTCTCCTGGACCTCGATTCACTGCAACTTTAAGTAAATGTTAATTCACTCTAAGTCCTGGCTTCATGTACAGTTGACCTGTGAAGTCTGTTATCTCTTTTAGCACTCAGTGTAAGCACTGACAACTTCCAGGACAACTCTGCAAATTAACACCACAGGATTAACATTATAATTCCTGGTGTTAATTCTGTATTAAATTCATAGTGGGCCACAGAAAATTGCTTTCTCATCTTAGGAAATAGAAGGAGATAAGAAGTCCAACTAAAATCCAATTTAATGTGGCTTCTCCCAGCTGACAACTGGCTATGTTTGGTGTTTTTATGTTTTTTTCTGATTTCTGTTACTTCTACCATGTTATCAACTCCTAAAAAGTCTGAAAAAAAAAAAAAAACCCAAAACCAAAAAAACACCTTTTTTCCCATAAGGTAATAAACATATTCTAGTCCCTTTCACAAAATGTGAAGTAGGATTTCCATTACATACCATTTTGTTTCCCCACGTCGCTCAGGATAGAAAAGCTGGGAAATGTCATATTCACTAACAGCCACTGTTTATGTTAAGAGAATTTTGAAGAAATAAATTTTATCACTACTTTTTCATATGTCTCTTTTGTGTTACAGACTTTTATCATTCTAATAACAGACTAGGAACAATCCAGAAGCAAGAATTAAGGACTAGCTCTCTGTCAGCTCCCTGCAGGGTCTATGCAATGCTTGTCACATTTACTAAATTCCTTAAATTCTGTGGGCATGATGATAACTAGCAAGCCTACAAAGATTTAAAAAAACGATGAAGAAGTTAAGCTTTTTAGGGTCCTGAATTCTTTATGAATTCCACCCGTACGGTAAACCAACTGGTTCATTCATAGGTATCAACTTCACTTATTACTACAATAGTCAAATCCCATCTAGGCCACTGAGTCCAAGATTTCAAGAATAACCCTGGAAAATCTGTGCTTACGACTATTGCTCTTGTTGATTCTTATGATAAGGCAAATGTTTAAAACACTGGAGGTTCAATAGTGCTTTTTTATTTTAAAGAAAAGAACAACAAAAAAAGTCTGTGTGTCCATTTGATAAAACAAATAACAATTCATGTCAGACCAGGTTAGCAATTCGAAGAGTAGACTGCAATGCTGGAAAGCAAGAGACTGGACAGGAAGTTCCCTGCTTTTTAGTGTGGTCGCCACACCATCCTTTGGCTTCTTCCAGAGCTCTTCATTCTGTCATTTATGACATGGAAAAACACTAGTTTGCCTGTTTGTTTTTTCTTTCTGATATTTGGACCTAATGTTCTCCAGTGTTCAGAAAGCTAAGTATTTTAAAACTTGAGTTGGCCTTGGTTAAGAGGAGAAACTTAAAAAGTTAAGAACATTTCCTACCTCTGCTAATTGCATTATACCAATTACTATAAAGATAAAAACAACATGAGACTATTTTTACGTAATATAAATAGAGAGGACATCCATTTCGATTCTTCTTTTTCATTATTTCCCATTTCAGTTTGAAAGAGAGATGCCTAATAATCATGCAAGAGCTGTCGGTTCGCGCTTTCTGTCTCCAGACACGTACAGTTCTCCTCCATCATTTGCTACTCACGGCTCATCTCTGGTATCATCACTGTCGTTTATAGGATAGCTCGATCCCAAAGGAAATGAGAGATCATTTCCATGTGAAAGTTTTACGAACATTTACGTAAGCATAGGCTGAGATCTTCTTCACCAGCTTTGGGATATTAATACTTTTCCTTAGTAAGACACGTTGATGTAGCACAGGTCAACCACAAGAATCCCTCATGAACAAAAGTTGACTGCACCAACATAATCATCTGTGTTCTGTACCAATGGTGCACATCGATTTCTTTACAATGAGATTTTGTGCAATGAATATTTCAGTTTAAGCATTTCTTTCGATCCTTTGCGAATCAGTGTTTGTCTGAAAAGCTATTTTGTTCTATTTGCAGGACACCTTTCACTTGCTAATGATCCACGCAAATTAAATAGAAAGGGGGAACACAGGCATGGTTAATGTTTCAAAATATCTTTGCTCTGACCAAACTGTAGGTCGGAAGGATTTAGCCTTTGACTCTCTTCTCTCCCGGGAAAACTTCCCAGAAGCGAAGAACGAGGGACACACATGTGCACACACGCGCCACCTAAAAACTCAACCTGGTGGGAGACAAAGTGTTCGCAGAGCTCTCTGCAAAGGAGCAGCAACTAGGGCAGGTGATTTCTGTGTTCTCTGCAGACCAGGGCCTGCTCTGTGCACTGCAGAGTCACTCCCGCTGGCTGCACTGGGATGTTCCCACATGATCCCATGGGAATAGTATGAAACTCCACATAACCGAATTTTACACAGATGTGGGCACAAAGTATCCAAGGAGTCAACATCTACCCCAAGATTGTGGATTTTTTGCAGTCCCAGCATAGGAAATAAAAATTCCAAGTTCTGTGAAAAACCTCTGTTCACCAATTTCCTTAAGCGTCGGTGGGGTAAAGGTCTAGGAGAAGTGGAGGACAGTGTTCGCCAACAACTGTTTCTAGCTATTCATTTATTGACGAGCAATAGTTCTTTTAATTTACAGACTGGAAGTTTTTAAGTTCTGTTTTTGTTTCAAAACTGAGAGCTGCCAAACATTTGGACACTTGAGTGTCTTGGGATTTGGGACTTCGAATTCCCCATTGTTTTGTGTGGGGAATGCTTTGATGATAATTATAAAGAAGATTTTGTGGTGGCTTTGAATCTGCTCAGTATTGTAAATAGCATTCTGCTAACCCAAAGCCAAGAAAAATGAGTAAATGGACCTTTGTGACATTTTAAAAACCCTGAAAGGTAACTTCTCTGAGATGAGATTTATGAATGTATAAAACTTAACGAGCAAAGAGTGGATCTTTGTGTGCATTCTTCTTAACAATGAATTTCAGAGATTTTCTCCCGATGGCCCAGGAACAAGGCCCTGCATGTCCTTCCTCCCAGCACCTCATACAGTTTCTGATGGCGCCTTTCACTTTCCTGAGTCACTGGTGCAACTCAATGTTTTTATTTTTATTCTAATAAGGTTTACTATGTGCTAAAAGCAATTTTATAAAGATTTCCAAACAAATCTTGTGCTGTGTTTCTATAAATCATATTTATGGCTGTTCCGAGGAAATAAATTCTAAGTTTGCACTGTAGTCACCCCGTGAAGAACGAGCTTTTCGTTTTCTTCCCTTTTTTTCAAACAGCCCATAGCTACTCTCACCCCCACATAGCCAATGTCATAAAACAACACATATTTGTGTGGCTGTTTGAAAACTTAAACATTCATGATGGAAGAAACGAAAGAGCCTGCTTTCTGCTGAAACTTGTGCACAAATGTAGAAGCATTTCCCGCTTCATTCATGCTTTCACTTAACCTCCAGGTAACCTTCTTGAGATGGTAATTTGGGCTGTGGAAGAATTTCAGTCAGAGGGGAAAGTAACCCATAGCATAGGAGATTACACCTTCTTAAACCCTTTAGACAATAGTGTTGGGTGTGGATTGTCATTCTGAGTTCATCCAATATAAACTGTATAATTCACCACGTATTTTAAAATTAAGATTGAGTACGTCACAAAAGCATAATGAGATTGAGAAGGGTTGTGGCGCAACAGATTGTTTTTGCATAATATAAAATTACTGTTTTACCTTCTTGTATTTTGGAATCCAGAGTCAAAGTTAGTGCTAAATACAACTTTACTGCTATGTTGGGCATCTGGATCCCATCTAGTTATGTGTGCACAGTGTTGTAAACCACCGAAGGGCTTTGCTTGGCTCCAAAATAGTATTTTCTTGGGCAGCTGTATTTCTTGGCCAATGGCAGAAACCTGGTTCTTCCCTGAAGACTGCCTTGAGCCACAGAGTCAGGCCCCAGTGCAAGTAGAGTCTTTATCTGCCCAAATTCGCAGCAGCGATAGGGCATTGTGAAAGTCCCAGAATACCTGAAATTCCCACCATGTTTGCTCCAGCAGACAAAAGATGTGGCTTGTTTGCTGGATATGGTGCTGCACGTCCATAACGCCAGCACTCTGGGAGATGAGGCAGGATGATCGTAAGTTCAAACCAGGCTGGAAGACTTACTGTGAGACCTTCTTTAAAAATAAAAAATGAAACAGGACTGGTGACATAGCTCAGTGAAAAGGCCATGGGCTCAACTTTATTACTGAAAAAAAAAAAAAAAAGGAAAGAATAGAAAAGAAAAACTCCAGCTTGTAATTTTGACTGATTTGTTGGGTAGACCAAAACTGAAAAACTTGATAACTGATTCACATTTTATCTGCTGACCATTAATAATTCTGAGTGTGCAAAGTTCTATTTAAATAATTCCACTCAATATCTTCATTTTTTAAAATAAATGACTATTAGGAGACAACTTGGTAATACCTCCAAAGGAAATTTCGTACCAATCTTTTAACACCTGGAGTCCTGATTTTTGCCTCTGACCAAAGAAGATATTTATATGAGATGAAATCAGGCTTGTTCAGGGCGGTATGGCTGTAGACGAAGATATTTATAGGAACAAAGGCACTCAACCCGAAAGAGCTAACAGGTGTTAATAATCAGCAGTGCTTTAGCATAGGCTAAGCACTGTGGGCATTGAGGAAGGGAGAGACATACGCAGCATTCTTTGGGTATTCCTTGAAGTGCGTCTTGGTCCTTAGCATTTGGGTGGAATAGCATTTTTTTTCCCACCACTGGAACTACTTTAATATGCAGAGACTGTGTGCAAGTGCTATGTTAATAGGCACAAATTTCCATTTAGAAATGAGGTCATAGGCTATTTTCATATTCCAAATGAAGTTTTTTCTCCTATATTTAGTAAGTTAACAGACACTGACAAACCCAGACTATCTCTGTACATAAACACCTGGTATTCTTTACCAGTAGGCTCTTTTTTTCCCTGAAAGTAGTAGGCTTCAGTCCCTAAGAGGTGCAGACTACTTCCCTTCCTTGGGATAACTCTGACGTACATGTTCAATGCTGTGTCTGAGCTCCCCTGTTAGTGACTGTGGTAACTCACTTGATAACACTATCTCTCCTGATGCTCTTCCTTGATGACTTGCACCCCTCCTGGTCTGTCTCTTGGAATCACCTCCCATGCAAACCATTTGTACTTAAAGCCTCCTCTCATGATCGGTTTCTGAGCAAACTGTAACCAAGTTACATTTTTCTAGCGCCTCCAATTCATCTATGTTATAAAAATGCATTTAAATGCAGCCATGTTGGATTCTTTGTTCCACACACAGTGAACTTAACACCAACTTTGTGCACTGAATTCCAACTTTTGTGGTACAATAGCTTTGCCTTGCCTCCATACAGGCTTAAATTGGTGCAGCACTATTACAGGCAGCTTTTCTACTTCTATACTTTAAAATAAACGTAGCAATCCTAATCAGGCAAGTTTTACTAGTCATCAATTAGTTCTATGGTTCTAGAATTTAAGACTCTTCAGAGCTTCCTAAGTTTGCTTAGAGATATTACCCAGGTTCAGGTTTTTAAATAATATCTATACGGTACTGAATCCAGTAGTTATAGCTCATTATCATATCAGTCTCTCAAATTCCACTGACATCTACACTTGCATGTCTCTCACACATTTCACGTCAAAGGTGAAAGCTGAATGCCTCATCTCTTCCAGCAAACCTCTTTCTGTAGTTGTCCTTGTCTCAGTTAATGGTATCCCTACCCTTCTAGTTTTTTAGACTTAAAACTTGGATGATATCCTTAAAATCTACTACCCATCTGTTAGGAAATCCTCGTGTCCCTAACTTAAGATACTCTCAAAGTCTGACCAACTCTCAGGACCCTTTCTAGAGATAGAGTTCTGGCTCAAGCTAATACCAGCTTTCATCTAGATAGGATTGCTTCTGGTTGTTCTCGCTTCTAGATTCACGGCCTTGTTTCTATTCGCATTACAGAGAGCTCCTTTAAACTTCTGGGTCACAGTCATGTCCTTCTAGAGAAAGCAGCCATAAAATTAATCTGTCTCACCCAGAGTGTATTCATCAGCTTTCATCATGGGCGGACAATACCTAACACCCAAAATTAAAGGAGAAGAGGATTAATTTCACTCAGTGTCAGAGGACTCAGCTCACAAAGGGGTGAGGGGTGGCTGGCTCCACAGGGTAAACATCATGGCAGATGGCGTGCTGGAGTGGAGCTGCTTGCTTCACGATGGCCAGAAAGCAGAGTAGGGGAAGCATGCTAGAGAGGAAGGGACCAGGGACCAGGAGTGATAGCCAGGGCTGCGCCTCATAGCCACCCAGTAGTGGGCCTTACTTATCACTTAGGAGATTCACAAGCTAATCAAGCTGACAGTCCAGGGCACAGCTGTCAGAGAGTACGAAAACCACCTCCTGACAACTGGCCTATGAGAGCTGCCTGACCCTGTTCTTGTACGGCCAGCCCCTTGCTTCTTCCAGTCACATTAATAGCTTTGGTGCAGTCATTCCTCCACAGGTCTAAGCATCTGTTCTGTTTCAGCTGTCTTCTGGGCACTGAGAATATACACTGAGCAAGATCAGTATGTCTTGTCTTGAGGTTTAAGTATAGTAGCTTTTAAGGTATAAAAGTTTTAAAGCAACCAGTTAACTGTTCATATCTCAAGAAATTCCCCCTGGATTCTTTTTCTGTACCATCTGTACTCCAGGCAGGTGAAAGACAAAGCAAGCAAGGAAGAGACAGTGCCTGCAGCAAGAAAGCCAAACTCGGAGAAATGCCGTTACTTGTTGACTTATTCCTTGTTAGTCTAACAGTGTCATATAACCACTGAGCTGCAAGGGATGCTGGGAAACATAAGTGCTTAGAAGAATCTGTCACTGCCATTAAGGAAATCAGGGTTTTTGTTGTCCTGGCTTTTTTGTCAGTTACAAATTATAGTATTGTGTACCCTGTGTAGATAACAGTTTTGACCACAGATGTTGTGAATTATCCATAGTTTACACTAAGCCTTAGTCCTGCCCACTTCTGAGCATTTTCATCAGAAAAGCATTACTATATCTACTTATTGGAATAAGGGCTCTTTATTGCCATTAGCTCAGGAAATGACCCAATGTGGCCTTGTAAGACAGAATTAATTTGCAGTGACTCCAGCAGAAAGTTGGCTGCCTTTTAACTTAATAACTTGAGAACTGTCAGTATCTTTTGAAGTTAATGATAGTTCTAAAGTGCAAATAAAAATTTTCCTACAGGAAACCCAACCCACTAAGGGTAGTAAATGACTTTTCTGTCACTAGAATGATTAACGCATGTGTGAGGGAAGGCAAGTGGAGCTGGACAGTGTTTAGAAATTCATTTTTATTTTGTCTTGTCTCCTTTTAACTTTTGAGTTATAGAATGCTGAACAAGTTTTACCCTTTAGAAATGAAATTTGAAATATTTAATGGGTTTCTTGTGGTGGGTAGAGCATTAGATGCAAAAGTATTTTGTGTTCATATTTGTGTTGGAAATACTTACATTGCCAATACCACCTTCGGTGCAAATGTATTTGCACAGCAGGGCTTCCCACGGCAAATGAATGCACAGTTACTTGCTTCAGTCTTTCTGGTATGGGGGGGGGTGATTTTCCAAATAGTTATATGAGGCACCATTTTAATTAAGATTTATTTCCTTTCATGTGTAAAGTAACTGACTGAACCAAGAACAAAAGATTTACCAGTATAGAAAGAGTAGGCAACTGTCTGCCCAAGTTATGTAAAGTAGCAAATGGATCCTTCCAAGGAAGCACTGGGCAACTTATCATGCGTGTGTACAAGGTAACTGTGTCTAATTTCAGTCTCAGGTTATTAGCAGCATGGAAGCTCCTAATGAGGTGGGGAAACTTTCCTTCAGAGGAGCAGAGTCCCATCTTTTCATTTCCAATGATGCCACTCAGACTTTGTTTCAGCGGGAAGCAACACTTTTGATGTGTTTTTTTTTCTCTTGTTGTTCATTTGTGGGTTTATTTTTACTTAATTTACTGATCCAAAAAAATGCAAGGTTGACATCCGTGGGGACTGCTATTTCCTGCGGGTGCTGGTGTAAATGAAGTCAGCAACTGTGCGTTCTCTGAAATTCTCGGTAATGTTAGGCTTCCAGAGGCAGAAATAAAACTGCTTCTGGAGCAGTGGTTAATATGTTTAACTACCACAACCCACTGCCCCAAGACGCACTAGCCCAGTTAATTTGGTTAAGCCTTACTTAGGAGAAATTAAAGGATTCTTCATCATTATGGCTTTCTCAGAACTCCAATATTTGCTACATGTCGGTATTTTCAGAATTGTCAATATGTGCTTATTAGAATGTAGGTTTTGTGATTCTTCCCTTAGGCCTGGATGATGTCCAGGTTTCTGCACCTTTTATTGGTTTGTTTGTGTTATAGAGTGCTGGGTTCCATGCCAGGGCCTCACATATGTCGGGTAAATGCTCTCTACCACTGAGCTAAATCCTCAGCCCCTGAGTTTCTGTACTTTTAACATATATGTCCGGTTGTTTTTAATAGGAAGTTTCAAAAGCAGTTCTCCTATGAACAGGCAGTGTGATGGATTTTCCACTAGAAGCACAAGGTTTAGTACTATCTTTGCATATCTGTCACTTGCTTATTATGGAGTATTCCCTACCAGATTCCATTTGTAAAGCATTTAGTCTCCACAAAGACATGGGAAGTGGAGTAGACTATTTCTTACTTCATAAAATTGGAGAGGTAGCTTAAAGAGCAACACAGAATTTCGTCTAGTAACACTCAAACTCTGAAAGTCGCTAAAAGCCTCTAAGAAGCCACTTGTGGTAGTTATATGTCATCTTCTTTGCCACTGTGTGTTGGGGGAGGATTTGTCCTTTCTCAGACATTCACTCCACTGGGAAGAATCATTAATTGTCAAAGTATATCTTTCCTTAGAGAGCTCGATTTTACTAGGCTGCAGAGCTAAAGATATGTGGGAATGTGGTAAGCAGTTTGGGGTTGTATTCTTGAAAAGCAGAAAGCAGAAGAAATAAATCCATCTGACCACTGCCTAAAGAAAACATATCAGAGCCTAAGACACAGTTTCAATATGACTAACAGGAACATATTGATGAGTTTCATTCTAGAGATTCTTTTGTCTGTTATATCTGTCTTGGAAAGTAAATCAAGATATGATAATGAGGCACATGGTCCTCCTAGATTAATAACACATATTAAGATTCAATCCTTGTCAACAATAGATTATGAGCCTATCTTCTATTAGCTAATGTGTATGTAGTTAAATCCATTCATCCACCAAAGCTAACTTATGACTTTTGATACTGTGATATTATCCTGAGAATTTCATTTAATCTTTCTGGATTATATATCTTGCAAATTTTCTAACCACAGTCTCAAGATCACTTGATGATTTATTTGTCACCATCTTTTGTTACCCAACGTAGCTCAAAAACTATGGCTGAGGTCACTATTTGGAGTATAATTCCCGATTCTTGCCTCATCTTGCAACTAATATATATACAGCCTCAGTTCTGAAATATTCAGTTTTCTTTCAAGGAAAGATTTATGAAGCATTTGAAATGTGCAAAGATTCTTTTGTAAGGAAGAAACATTTTGTGATTTCTCCTATGCTAACATTTTATTATAGATGTTTCTTGATTTGAAATACAGAGTTTAAATATGTACTATTCTTTAGTCTGTATCAAATTAGGGCTATTGGAAGCTCTGGACTATTTGATCATGTCACATGACATTACTTCAAACTTAGAAAAATTTTAAATATTGAGCAAAATAAATTAAAATTGCCTTTTTTAAATTTCAGAAATTAGAAAATATTTTCAGTCTTCAATCTGTTAGAAGCATAAATTGCATAATTCCTTTTGCAGAAGCTGTGAAACGCCTCTCATTGTCTCTTTTTCTCAGCCTTGCACATTTCCATTCAAGTTAGTCACACTAGTTTACTTATAAAATGCAGAAGTGCCATTGGAATAGTCCAGTCTAGACAGAGTGACTTTGGTGGTCCCTCAAGCATGTTTAGATTCTCTCCCTTTGCTGAAATTTCTAAGTGATTAAACTAAATCTCTATATGAAAAGATCTAAAACTCAATGTATTTCTCTAGGTTTGCAAAAAGCTACAAATGGCCTTCATGGTTAAATGAAAAGACATGTTTATATTCAGGAGAGATAATTTTGAAACAGTTAAACTGTAGAGTGATCTCAAATCTAACCAGAAAAAAAATCTATGGGGAAATTTCTGATAATTATATTGTTTTACAAATATGCCTGAAGATATTACCAGAGGTTTAGGGCAAAATTCTGGCTCCAGGGGTCCCAAGAGATCAGGTCCAGACATTTGTCCCATTATAGCAAACAAAGAGATGAGCAACAGGCAAAGGCAGGAAAGGGCCTTTAAGCAGCATGGCAACTGAGGTGCCTAGATAAAGAGGTTCAAGATCTGTCTTCAAGAGGTTGAACGAAGCCTAGGGGATTTACATGATAGAGGAAACACAGTGGTTAAGTTTTGCATGGCTTACATCGCTGGCTGCATAAGTAGATCTGGCCAAGAGCTGGTCTGGTTAATCAGTGTACTTTTCATGACTTGCTCTGCAAGGTCCTAGGAGAACATCTGTGTGTGAGGGGGCAATTCTATTTCCATCATCAGCTAATGCTCCTGGCTAATGAAGTAGTGTTCGTTCACATCTTGGGGCAATTGCTCCTTCATGAGTGGGTGACTTCATTATGAGGTGGTCATCAGAGCTGTCCTTTTCCTGGAATTCAAGGTGACTGCAGGTTTAGAACAATGACTGGAGATTTCTGGGCATTGCTCCAGGGCTCTAGACTGGATATTGTAAAATTTGACAATTGCATGTCCCTGAAAAAGCTGAAAATTAATACAGTTACTGTTGTATGGGAGTCATCTGTCTTGAAGGGAGATGAGAAAGCCTAAAGTAAATCTGGGGCCAATAAGCCTAATACAACACTCATGTGAGTAGCATGCCTGTATGCAGGACTGAGCAGGGACCTCAGAAAAAAGTTCTAAGGGAAAGACTGAGGCAGATACCAAACGACAGTGAAGATGCCAGACTTCAGCCGGCTTTTATGCTTTTAGCTACTGCATCTGCAGGCCCAGAGTCTCTCTTCCTGTACAGTAATACTTAATATTCTACACACTTTGGGGTCATCACCTTGCTAAATCTGTATGGCTGGATTTTCTTTGTCCACTGTATTCTATTTCCAAAGAATTTGTAAAGGATAAGGAAATAGTCACAATGAAACACTGAACGAAAGTAAAAAACAGAGACACAGTGAAAAACACAGAGTATGATCCAAATACAGCAGAATAAATGAAAGGTATTATTGGTAAAGCTAGCCACAGATATCTTCTTTTTGCTTAGGAAAATTCTTGGAGGTGAACAGAGAACCTCAGTATCTGCCCGGAAGAAGGATAAGTAAGAGACAAAACATGACTAAAAATGACGGAGGAAAGTGGCAGGGACTGTCAGTTCCCTTGGAATTTCTTGGCAAAAACCAAATGTGTTTAAAAGGAGAAGAAAGATAGACTGAGCAAAAAATCAGTGGTGAGCGGGGGAAACGTGATAGTTTATCGAGATGTTGAGATGCTGAGGATAAGACATAGGATCGGCGGGTCCACGAGTGAAATTTAAACTCTTTCCTAAGCTGTTATGGGATTCCCACCCCCCAACCACCATCTCATTCCCTCCTTTCAGTAACACGCTCTGGGCAGACTGAGAAAAGCTGCTAGAATGTTCCACATTCAAGTTCATACAAGAGAAAACTGACAATTGAGCACGATACAGGAGCAGATACAGGTGTGAGCGTTTCAGGTGCTCACGCAGGTATGTGAGGGTGACTGCGAAGATCTGTAAGATCTGCGATGCTCCCTCTCTCTCTCTGTCTCTCTCTGTCTCTCTGGCTCCCTGTCTCTCTCTCTCTCTCTCTCACACACACACACACACACACACACACACACACACGCACGCACCTAAAAAAAAAACCCTACAAAATGAACAGCAGAAAGTAGAAGGGTTATCTCTAGATGCTGAACTTGAGATTGTTATACTTCTTTTATAATAAAGGAAAATTTATTAATCTCTTGGGAGATAAAGATCACTTTCAGGAGTTTTCCAGAGAACAATTCTAACTTTGGTGTAAGATAACTAATGCTTAATACTCGATTTAAACCCTTTGGTACCCAAAACTAGCTACACTAGTTAGGTTTCAGAAAGGAGTGTATTCATCCGTGTATCGTAAATAAGCAAAAGCCCTGGGTTGTCAAATGCTTATGCGCTGCACAAATAATATGTACTGGATCATCTATAGATTCCACCATCTCAAAGTGCGGGAGCCATTCTAATGATTTTCCATTGGTCTCTACAATTCTTTTGGCTATCAATCCCACACATAGCGATTCTTGGCTTCCAGCATCCCTATAAAGATAAATTTTTCCTGTCATAAGAATAATACCTATGAAACAGCAATGTGTATAACCCCAAAATATTCAGTTTCAGTTGTCAGAGAAACCATCGGAAGGCCACCTCTACCCACAACTCCTATGTGACCTTGGTACGTTATCTGAGGCCTTGCAGCTGTGTTTACCATATATAAATGGAGATAACAATGCTTGTGACTTCTTGGGGCTTTCCTGAGGGTCACTTGAGGTAATGAACATCACCAGCTTGGTACAATCCTTGGCCAACTGTACAAAACTAAATTGGCTATTATAGTTAATTTTTTATAGTAGGAACTTCAGCGGGGAAAAAGCATGTATAAAATCACCTCCAAGGCATAGTGTTATTATTTTGACATTTTAAAATTTTCCTTCTTTTTTAAACAAAATATAAAAAGTGAATCTATCCCTACAAACTACATTTTAGTTGGTTTATTAAACTTTACATAAACGAATTCAATTTCTATTAGTAAACAATGTTCATAAATTTAATTTTCAGGGGCCACAGTTTTCTCTTTGTAACAAAGCATCTATTTCATATAAATACTGTTGTACTTTTGAACGTAGTATTTATTTGTAAATGTTTACTATTTTTAGAAGGCTATAATCATCATTATTATATGCTAATAAAGCACATATTCATTTTATTTATAATCCTTTTCTATAGTTAGAATTACTGATCAAATGGTATATTTTAATGTATACAATATATTTTTATATTATTGTAAAGTTTGTGCCACTTATTACATTTAATAGCGTATAAAATACTTTTAAAACACCCACTTTCTGGAGTGAGATTGTCTCACTTGAGAAAGAATGGCTATCATCAATAAATCAACCAATGATAAATGCTGGAGAGGATGTGGAGAAAAAGGAACCCTTCTCCACTATTGGTGAGAGGGTAGACTGGTACAACCACTGTGGAAATCAGCGCGGAGATTTCTTTAAAAACTGGGAATGGACATTCCACTTGACTCAACTATTCCCCTTCTAAGCACCTTCCCAGAAGAACTGAAAACATCATACTGTGGCCCTATGCGGCACATGCTTATAGCAGCAATATTTTGTAATAACTAAATCTTGGAAGCAACCCAAATGCCCATTAACTGAAGAATGGATTAAAAAGATGTGGTCTTTTTGTACAATGGGATTCTACTCAGCCATAAAGGAGGATAAACTGGAGAGTTTTGTATGTAAATGGTTGCAACTCAAGACCATATTCATAAGTGAGATAAATCAGACCCACTTGTGTAAACATTGCATTGTCTGTCTCACTAGTGTGAGTGGCTGAATGAGTAAATAAGATGCAAAATGTACAATAGATATTATAAAATAGGAAGAAACTGCTCAAAAAGAGAGAGAAATGTGAGGGAAAGGGGAGAGGAAGGAGGGAAAAAATATATATGATAGAGAAGATATACTGCTAGTTTCTCTCAGTTCTTTGGAAAGAAAGGTTTGTGCTAACATTGTTTGTATAATATTTCATGCATATATCTTGTACTCTGAGTAACTACCTTGAAGATAATAATATGCAATGTATTAATTATGGTTACTCTCCTATTGTTTTGAAATTGTTTTATTTTTTACTCTTTACAATAAAAAATTATTTTATAAAAATTAAAATTCTAAATACTGCTTGAAAAAATTCACTTTCCCCTTGTAAACAAATGGCAAAACCTTTTAATATTTTAGCTTACTCTTTCCAATTTAAAAAAAAAATCAGTCATTTGTTTTCTTCTCATGTGTATGTAGGTCTTTAATTTTATTGACGTTTTTGGTACAGGTTAGGCGCACATGGTGATCACATTCATTATAAGGACTTTGTACCTGCACGTGTTGTATTTTGTTTCCTCTTTTCATCCCCATTTCTGTCCCTTCCTTTCAAAACACTTTCCCCTCCCCATTCACAAAGTTCTGTTTGCATTTTATCCTTGTTTCTCATTGTTTTTCTTTCTCTTCCTTCCTTTCACCCTTCAGCTCCCTAGTACTCGTTTCCTTCTGGGTAGGAAATATCATAATATTTATTGTACATTTTGGTTCTTATTTACATTTTCAGTTTCTCACACTAGAGAGATAATGCAATATTTACATGTTTCTGATTTATTTCAGTTACGATTATGGTCTCAAGTTTCACCCATTTAGCTATAAATGTCCTAATTTTATCTTTCATTATGGCTGAGTAGTACTGCATTATATATTTTTAGAAACCTACATCTTTTTATCCATTCATCGATTGGTGGGCATTTGGATTGCATCCAAGATTTAGCTATTGCAAACTATGTCACTATAAAAATGGGCGCACATGTATCTCTGTGGGATGATGCTTTTAATTCTCATGGGAAGATACCTGGGGGGGAATATCTGGGTCAAATGGAACTTCTAATCCTAGATTTTTGAAGAATCTCCACACTGAATTGCCCAGTGTGAGAAGTGTTCCTTTTTCCCCACAGCCCCATCAGCATTCTCATGTAATCGGGGTTTTGTGCATAAAGTCTTTGCCTACACCTATGTTTTCTAGAGTTCTATCTATTCTATCTTCCAGAAAATTTCATGTTTCCGTTTTAATATTTAGATCTTTGATCCATTTTGATTTTAGTTTAGTGCATGATAAACATAGGTCTAGTTTTACTCTTTGGCATGTGGAAAGCTAGTTTTTCCAGCACCATTTATTAGAAAGGCTATACTTTCAGTGAATATGTTTGGCCTTTTTGTCAAAAATCAAGTGACTGCCAGGGATGTAGCTCAGTTGCACAGCACCTGTCTGGCAAACACAAAGTCCTGAGTTTGATCCCCAGTACCAAAGAAAATCATGTGAGTGTGCTTGGAGTTGTTTCTGCATCTTCCAGTCTGATCCATTGATCCTCTGGTCCTTGTTTTGTCAGTACTATGCTGCTTGTATCACAGTAGATCTGTAGTATAATTCCAAGTCAAGGATTGGGATGCCTCCTGCCTTGCCGTTGTTGCCCAGAACTGCTTTTGCTATCTTAAGTCTCTTATAATTCCAAATGTATTCTAAGAATATTTTCTCTACTCTGTGAGGTCTACTAACAGTTGCTTGATTGGGATTGCATTAAATCTGTATATCAATTTTGGGAGTATCTCACTTACAGCATATTTTATTTCATCTTAAATGGCCATGTCTACTCTGGTAACATCTCTTAAGCACATTACATGGGGTGAGAAATGTAATGAGGAAGAAGCTAGTATCAATGACTGGCACCTGTGAGGAGGAGAGGCCACTCAAATGTCCACACTGTCCCCGGGGACTCTGGAGATCAATAGGAACCATTAGGAGTCAAGGAACAAGGCACCCCAAAATGGGGGCTTGACAAGCCTTACACCCAGAGAATTGACATTCCTTGAGCATTTTATGAAGAAATGAAGAAATTTAGTTTCACTGGAGTTCAGTGCCTGGTTTCATTTACTGAGCATGCATACTGTGACAGGCTCGCTGCCCCTGCTCCTTAATGGATTATGATCAGTGTAAGTACAGCTAGCTGGTCTGCCAAAAAGGTGTATCTGGAGTCAGGGAGGAGTGAATGTGCTACGTGAAAGAACACAATTAGAAGTGGAGGTGCTGTGCTCACCACCAGCTCTGACTCCAAGCCTCACTCCTTTCTCATAAATACTCAGGTTCCTCAACGTTGTTATATTGCTGATTTCTGCACGTCAAACTTTTCATTACATTGATCTGTGTTTGTATTATGCAGGAAACCTTATATCCCTATCAGAAAGAGAAAATCAGTACTATTCACCACATATAAATAAAACTAGGAACAGTGCATGGTTCTAGTGTGTTCCTCGAGGGCGCCTCACAGAGCCTCTTCTCCTTGGCCCTCGACTGCCAGAGGCCGGGTCCCCACGCTGCTGCAGAGCTTGACCAACAGAAGCGCAGCTGGCAGAGAAAATGATGAAAGAACGTAGGAGCTTCCTGTGAACCTGAGCCTTTGTGCGCTTCTGTTGGTTTCTTTGTTCTCATTCTGTTCTGGAGGTTTCTGAGGAGTAAGTGAGGAAGCAGTTTTTACAGTGTGAAGGGTTAGTCCTTGTCCTACAGAAGATGCAGAGCTACAGAGACTCAGCAAGACTAGAAGGATGTGTTCTACATGTCTTATTGAGCTCGATCTGTGATGCAAAAGGCCAGAGGCAGAACACATGTAAACAAACCACCCTTTCTTCTCTGGGTCATTCAGTGTTACCTCTCCACCCACCGCCCCCCCAGATGGCTAGTCAGGCCTGTGTGTTGCCGTTACCAACACAGAGTAAGCCCACCTGGACAGGCTTTTTCTGGTAACCTTGTTTTCACCAAGACCACTGAATATTTCCTGTGTTTTACTATTGAGAAAAAATAAGCATTTTGATTCTTTGAATGTTAACAAGCAAATTCCTCCCCATGTCAATTCCTGTTTGTTCTGGAGGGGCACGACAGCTCTCTGAGGAGAACCAGCCGAATTGAATTTGACAGCCACAGATGGGAAGAGTACTCCCAATCTGATTACACAGTAATCTAGTCAGAACGGGAGTAATTCTAGTACTTTCCCAGGCAGCTAATCACATTTCTTGTGCATTAGCAGCCACACGTGGGGAGCTTTCAGGAGCAATGTTTGTGGCCTGTCTGGGCTTTACAAGCTTCACACCGGTGTAATTTCCTTGCTGACTTTGCCCGAAATGGAAGTGAGGCCGGCAGCAGTAGTTGTTCTGTTCTCTTTCCTGTGCTTCTCCTCCTTAGCTGAAGCTGTCTTGGTTCAGCATTACGTCCTCAGTCTAATGAGCTTCCGACCTTTCTTGCAGAATGGTGCTGAGAAGCAGAGAGGTCCCTTCTTAAATCCATCTGCCCACTTTCTCACGCAGTGATAAATTGAGGAGAACAACGCAATATCTAAGAGGAAAAATGAGAATAAAAGGACAGTTACTTCCTTCAAAGTCATAGTTTGCAAACCATTTTGCATGTCATTTCTTTATTGACATGGGTGATTTGAAAGAGGACTATTGCAGAGAAAAGCCAAGAGAAGTGAGACTGTTAATAGGTATTTAGTCTGGTAGTTTAGTCTGAACATGAAGCTTTAAGCAATGTTGTTCATGTCTCATTTCTCTAATCACATTTTTATTATAGAATGTGGGGATTAATAAAAAAAAGAAAACACATATCCAGCGAGTGGGGTCATTAATTAATATGCTGCCATTTTCTGTCTCTACAAGCTTCCATTTAGGATGCTATTGTGTTGTTCCTATACAACAGAACATTTTCCAGTGCTTTGGTGTCTCAGAAATATTACCCTAAAAGCAATGAATATCTCCTCAATGTGTCTATTCTGCACACTCCCCTAGGTTGTCATAACCACTCCTTGGTCAGCCTGAACACAGGCTTTTGAGTTTAATAGAAGGGAATTCCAGTCATTAATAGGTTTACAGTGTAGTAACTTCCCCCCAAGCTGTACTTGATAAACTGTCTTCCCAAATAACCTCTAGCAATCATAATATAGTAAGTGAATGACTATAGAAAAATAAAATGTGAAATGCTGTGTTAAACTGTTCTGTTGTTCTGCTGGACAAATTTCACTCATAGTTTCTACTTCTCAACTGAAATTTTTGTGGGCTTAAAAGTGTTCTTGCCAAGTATGGAGGTGCACACTGGTCATCCCAGTACTTGGGAGGTTGAGGCAGAAGGATTGCCACAACTTGGGTTACATACTAAGTTCTAGACCAGCCTGAACTACATAGTGTGGCCCTATCTCAAAACAACAACAACGACAACAAAATTCTTCTCTCTTTCTTTTACTGGGGGAAGTATTCACCAGTACAGTCTACGCTGTCTGGGTATGCCTCAGTGAATACCCTGAGACTATTGCTAAAACACGATTATATTTGAGCCCAGAGTCAGAATCAAGTGGCCGCAAAGGCTGAACATGTGGACACTTTCAGTGGTCTTTTCTGCTTGTAATGATACTGCTTCCTTGTTTGTTCTGGGTTCAGATTCCACAAATGCTACTGATGGGCCTTTGTCTCAGGAGTTCAATAAAAGATTTTAAAATGCTCGTTTGAACTATTATTTCGTATATTGTATAAACTTTAGTATTTTTTGCAAGCATTAAAATTTCGACCTCAAAGTGCCAATTAAACAAGGGTTACATATAAGAAGGAGTTTATAGAAATCATATTTGAGCATGTCTACCTGTCTAATCTATGTTCCTTATATAAAATTTTCATGAGTATATGAAGATGTTCATGGAAAATTGGTGCTGTAATTCCCAATTCCTGTAGGACTGTTGATTACACCTGGTTCAATACTCACATAATGAAGATGACAAAGAAAATCTGTTATGTTGATGATTTTAATGGTTCTAACATATCTTAGTCTACAATTGACACACATAAACAATTTAGTTTCTTACATTTTTCAAGCCCATACTTTAATACAGCTTAGAACAATTCAGAAATATAGGAGATAGAAAAGAGGTTGCCTGGTAAGAGCTTAGCCATGCAGGGATTCACCCAGACACTTAGAAGCGTGGCATTCCTTTCTCTGCTTTAAGCCCCAGATCCTCAGTTACTTAAGTGATTCCAATGTACAAGTCAGTATATGTTGTCGATTTCACTGGTCAAATTAATATCTGCTGAATGAGTTGCACTTTCCAGAAGTTGGGTTTCCTTATTCATTCTTTGCCAGGGGGTCTGGGGCTGTCCAAGAAATGCTGCAGAACAGAAGGGTCTTTGTATAAAGAGTAATGATAAATTCCATGATTGCCATATATGAATTATTGGCTTTCTCTTGATCTATTTAGCCTCACACAAAGCGTACTATGGGAGCTGAACTTGAGTTACGCTGTCACACGGCAACAATTTGAAGCTGTGATCCTGTCTGTATGGGAGCTTTCATTCTGATGTATCCTTTTCAATTCTCTGTGTTTCCCACCATGCTAAACGTCAGTTTTTTAAGGCCAATTTGATGCACATGATTTAGTTTCAAGACAGGGTCTACTTTAGGCTTGTGACAGTTCTTTCTCAGGCAATTAGATATTTCCAGTGGTACACTTGGGATTTTGCAATATGGGTTGTGTGCAACCCATTTGGCATTGTTCAGTATTTTGGGGGTATTAAAAGAATGGTTAGTTTGCATGAATTATCATTGGCAATTGCCCTAAGCTCTTTCTCCTCATATATAATGTTTTACATTTATATTGCTTGCTCAAGTTTATATGTGTCTCGTCATACATAGTCTTAAATTTACATTGCGACAACCCACACTTGCGAATTTCTACAAAGCCCTATATTACCTCTAATCTCTTTAAGCATTTCTTTTTAGGTACTGGGAATCGAACTCAGGACCTTGTGCTTGACAGGCAGGCACTTCTGCCACTGAGCTATATCCCCAGCCCCTCTTTAGGGAATCTTGATAGTTACATTTTTACATAAAAATCTGTCTTCTGTTCATAATATTCCCATGAATCTCTGCTATCCAATAGAGTAAACATTTGACCATATGCCTATTAGATTAAAATTTATATTCAGTTAAATAAAGTTAAGTATTCAGTTCCTTAATTGCAGTACCCACAGTTCAGGTGTTCAGTAACTAGCCACATGTAGGGAATGGCTTCCAAATTGGACGGTACAGATACAGACTCTTTCTACCACTGCAGAAAGTTCTGTTGAGCAGTGCTGAGCTGCCTTAAAGACTTCATAAATTTACAGCTGAAAATGTTTACATTGACTTAGAGGCAAAGAACAATCGCGACAGTACAATTGCAAGTTTAGTAACACAAACAATGTCGATAAAAGTGGCTGATGCTCTCAGAAGCTTCCCTCTTGTAATCACACCTCATCAAGAGTTCTTGCCACAATTAAGTGAAACCATTGGTGTTATTAATTCTTTCATAGAAACACAGCAAAGGGAAACTTGATGGGTCTTTTTATTTCACTGTACTTAACAAGTCACTTAATCATTCTTACAGATGTGTTTACCTTTAAACACTGGGTTTAATATCTTCACATTTTTTTCTTCCTCCTCGCCTACCTTCTTTTTCTTATTCATTTTCTTTCTTTTCATTTTCTTTCTTTCTCTTTCTTTCTTTCTTTCTTTCTTTCTTTCTTTTTCTTTCTCTTTCCTCTTCTTTCCTTCATCACTTTTTTGTATACCAAATCGTGTGTATACCACGCAGTCAAGTTGATTTTACTATCTCTTTTTCTTAGCGTAGCAACAGTTTTCTCGTTACTTTTTTTTCTTCCTTCCTTTTCCCCACTCCTATTGCTGTATTTCTGTCTTCATGTTGCTAGAGGGTGCAAGAGAGTAGAGTTAAATGTTTCTTTTCAAGGATACATTCTGATTTTTTTAACTCTCCTACATGATTTAAGAGGGAAAATCTTCAGGGTAAGTCAGTCATTTCGCACAGTTATCTTCCTTGCGCTGAATGCACGTGTACATGTGTGAGATTATCTAATGGCACACACCAGGCTTCTAGAGCATCCTTCTCATCTTTTCTTTCTGTCAAGTGCTGGAACCTAAATGCCAGTGGGAATTGGAGTTGTCTGAACTCATTATGGGTAATGCTACTTATTCTCTTTGAAAGCTGGGACTCATCAAAATCCAAAAAGAGCTTGTCCTTGATTCAAAGTTTTCCCACGGGACAATCACAAACAGAAACTTAAAATTTCCACTGTCAAATTTCTAGAAAGGAGATAGAATTCAGTAACAACTAAATATGGTAGAAAATAAATACACAAATAAATTAAGTTATATTACTTCACTATCATCTTTATTAGGAATTTTAAGAACTGTATCTTATAGTTCTCCCAGGCTGTGTCTTCAACTGATTTCAAAAACATATTCAGATGAATATAAAAAATTAAGATTTGAGTATGTCATGATGTTAAAAAGCTGATTTTTATCCATTTCTTATGAAATACAGATAAATATTTTTAGGTATGTATTCTTTAAGAATTCTCAAATCTCTGGTGAATGTCCTACTGCTTGCCTGTACTGTCTTATCTGCTACTCTTCTCCAGAAGCAGCCACATTTTAGCAATAGTAATGTATAACACACTGTGGTTCTTAGTGTAAGCTGTCTATGACTGGAATGCACCCATCTAGTGTTTAGAGAAGTTGTACTCATAAATTAACTGCTCTTGCCAGGGATATAGCTCACCGGCACAAGCACCTGCCTGGCAAGCACAAGGTCTTGAGTTTGATTCCCGATACCAAAAAAAAAAAAAAAAAAAAAAGAATTGAACTGCTCCCAGTTTTATTTGTTATGAAGCACTGGCTCATTACATTAGCAATATATAGCTGCATAACCACATGGTAGCTTCCTTCACTGGGGAGACCAAGGGAGAGGAGACAGGGGGTGCAGAGAAGGTAGAAATCGCCGCCTTCTGTAACCCAACCTTGGGAGTGATGACTTATCGTTTTTGCTGCATTCTGTGTAATAGAAGCAAGTGCAGAAGCTTTGTTCCTGTTCCTTCTGGGTACAGATGTTGGAGGACATGCAATACCAGAGACTCTTTATTAGTACTTTAAGACTCACATTGGTTTACTCTTTCATCATCTATGGCTCTAATATAAGGAAGATGTCTTGTAGCTTCTTGAGCTAACTCACAGCTTCATCAAATTAATGAGTATGGAAGTAGTCAAGGAGATTCTTGAAGCTTCTAAACTGTCTTGAACTAAAAGAAAGAAATACTACATAATTCTAAGATCTTTTTCCTAAATGCTTTTGCACTAAGTTACCAATATCTGTTCTTCATTCATCATTCCACCCTCTTTCATAAACACTATTTTTGCCATTTTTTACTTTACATGATTTTCAATTCATATTCTTTTTTTAATAGGTGAGCTGCTTACATGACAATAAATGTAAAGACAAATCTCCTTTTCATTCCTGCCTGTTTCAAGACAGTTTTCCCCTCAAATCCATGGAATGTTGATGGAAATTTGCTATTTAGCTATAGGAGCACAATTTCTATTCAGCGGAGTCATGTAAGAACTAAATAACTTTATCATTACATGTCATGCTGTATCAACAAATTCTAATGCATGACCTTTTGTTAACACACACAAACACACTCTTGACCTACTATAGCTAAGTAAATGAAGCAAACAGATAATTTGTTGATAGCGAAGGTGCATGTTACTTGGACTCTTACCAGTTATGAGGAAAAAAGTCTATTGTGAATGGTGAGTGTCTATTAGAAGCATATGTGGGAACTGAGGAAAGCGTAATGAACCTTCTAGGCAGCTACATTCTGGATCTCAGAGGTTGCCAACCTGAGATGTTTGTCAAACAACTGGAGAGGTATAAATGACAGACTGTCATTTTAATACAAAGGCAAAGCTGTTTACCAAGCAGGTTTTATCTGCCAAACAAACAAGTTTTTGATAATCTCATACATGTATTCATATACTCCTCAAAGATGCCATTTTGAGAATATCAGTATCCAACGTGGCAATGCTGCAGATACTGTGTCACCATAACTAATGATTGCACAGACATCTTCTGTATCTGTGTATGCCGTGAACTCCAGGTTGAGCTCTCCCATAGACTACAGTAGAGGAAGGAAGCTGTGACACAAGGCTGACCACTTTTATTCAGGAAGGCTGATTATCTATTGGTCACCACCTCAAGAGGGAGCCTTTGTTGGTGAAGATGGGCACTTAAGCAGTTTCAATACTAAGAGGAGAGTGGAGTTACTGTTTCTAGTTTCCCACCCTTGTATGGAGATGTTTGATATTATTTTAAAAGCATTGTCCACTATAAAAAGACTTTTCCCCTTCACAAACAGGAAAGTAAACACTCAGAAAAATTAAGTAGTGACCTTCAATCCTTTCTATAAGAGGTCTTGCCTAAACTTTAAACTCAAGTAAAGGTAGCTCTATTATGGCAGAAAAAGGGTCCATTATATGTATTTTTTACAAGATTTGCCCAGTGGACAAATGAGCAGAATTAGAGAAACAACTTAATTACTGGAGGAGAAACCACTTGAATGAGTAAAAGGCAGCACTAAAATTTTCTTTCATCTTTAGTTAAAAGTGCCCAATTTATTAGACCCATACTTTCACAAGATTATTTAATGCTTCAGTCATCTATTTATTTTAAAAACCTAATAGTCTTAACCACATTTCAGGAATTTATTAAATATCATATTGTGTTTAAGAATGTTGGTTTATTCACCAGTGTATAGATGCAATTTATTTTACCGAGCCTCATGTTGATAAGGTTTTATGCCCTGGGATAAATCCCAACGATGTTATTTGTTGATTTCTTTACATATTGCTTTAAAAAAAATAGTAAGGCCATATTCATTAACTTAACAAACCAACAGGCCATCAAGCTGTCCCCTGCAAAGCTGTAAGATTCACTTAACAACACTTTCCTAGGATTATCAACAAATGCCTTCCCTGGCACAGTGACTGCTGATTTCAAAACTTGCGAATCCTGAGATCTTAACTGGGCCTCCCCTTGGTCTGAGATGACTAATACATGCAAAATGTGTCAAATACAATATCTTGCCTAGAAATAGAAGCTATATTTTGCACCTAAAAACCTGGAGGAAACTCAGCATATATCCAGAATGCATTACAAAAGAAATCAATTTGCTTTATTGTGGATTAGGAGATAGGGTGTTAAGGATGAGTATCATACTTTCTTGCAAAGTAAAATGAGACATTCTGTCACAATTGCATAAGAGCTCCCTGAGACTCTTGTGATGACTTTAAAGTTGAAGGGTCTCAAAAAGTTTGCACATGAGTATTCAGAAATTAAGTGAAAATTTAATTTGTGTCAGCTTTTGCAATTAAGAATGCACACATATGTAAACACAAATGCATATACACAACATGTACAACATTTTTAGCCTTTTCAAAAGTAGATGAATTCTTTTTTTGGTTTTATTGTTTTGCCCTGCCCTGTGGGGGTCAAATCCAGTGCCTTGTACATGCTGCACCACCAAGCTAAGCTCCCAGCTCTTAGTGATAGTCCTTTTACATCTTTTTAAAGTTAATCTAAATACTTCAACATAATTTTAATTATGTATCAATATAAGGGAAAGAAACTCCCAACTTGAAAGATATCTGGGATGAGTTCATGTTCTCTAAAATTAAAGAATGAATTTTAAGAACAATGAAGGTTAAGAGCAGAATATGTCTACTGAGAGAAAGAAAGCCTCTGTCTGATAGAGGAACAGAAGGGGACCCAAGAGGAGTGCCAAGGAATATGCCTTTTCTAGGGATTTTTATAGGGCAAAACCAAGAGGTGAGGCAGGACCAAGGTGAGAAACATGGTAACTCACTAGGGGGGCATAAAATGGAACAAAACTATGGTCAGCCAATAAGATTATAATTGTTCAGGGGAAACTGATTAAATTGAGATCAGATGAGGAAGCGAATCATGTAGTAAGTGGGCATGCATACAGAACAGGGACTTTTCCTGTGGGGGAGTTGGGTTAGTGACTCTTCCTGGCTATTTTAAGGTGATTGCTACCTATTTAGAGTATCAATCCATGATGTCCGTCCCTAAGAAAGTATGTGGACATATTTGTTTCATCTTTTACCTTGAGGTCTGGCCCATGGTGGAAATGCCTGCCTCCCCCAAAGCTGCAAGCTATCTTGTCTTTCATCGTGGGCTTTTTCGAGAGCCTAGTCCTGTCTGACTTCCTGTAATATTTCTACCTAACTCAGCTGCCTACAGCAATATGTATAAATGTAGCTTTCAGTTTCTTGCATAATTAGTGACATAACCTTTGGAGAGAGTAGCGAATTCTCTTTTTGGATAATAGTAGTCAGAGAATGACTTTGATTCAAATAATTCAAAAATGTAAATTATTGAATGTGTTGGCAAATCTCAAAGCTTCCTCAATCTATGAAATGCATGCAGATGAATGTGGTCACTATTTCTTCAGCTGTAATCAAATGCCCTTTGGTTTTTATAACTTATCATGCTAATAAAAAGTTCTACAAAAATCTCTAAATGTTACAAGAATATTTACAGACTTGAAGATAAATCACAAATGAAATAAAAATACAAACCCAAAAATAGCAGTTATTTAAATTATCACCTAGACACTATGCAAAATATGTAGAAACCAGATAAACACTAAAGATTAGATGAAAACATTGGCATTGCTTATTATTTTCATCACTACCATTAGCCACTTAGTATTTAGCACAAACCAATGGATTGGGGTTCCTCCTCTGCCTGGCCTGGATCTGGGGAAGGGTTCACTAAGTCTATAGTAGAGGTGTTTTGGTCACATACATAGAATAAGAAACAAAGCTAAACATTCCCAAAGAAAATTCTGTTTGGAAGTATCTAAATCAATTCATACCAACAATAATTTCAGTTTTGTGCCTCAAATGTTTAAAGTTTATTTTGTCATTAAACTTCCTATCTTTGAGGTCCCAAAGTATTTTTTTCACTAAGCCACAGGATGTCATGTGAACTGGGAATACAGACTTGACAGGTATTAATTTTATGCTCCTAGACATGTAAGGCTCACCTCTAAAGCCTGGAGCCTGTTTCAGTCTCTAACCTGAATATAAGAAGGTCAGAAGAGAAAACACATAGAAAGCTAAGAAATAGTAACAGCAGGTTTTGTATCTAAAGAACTGTGAATAGAAATCAATGTTTTAGTCAAATGCGATATGATGGAGCAGATTAAGAAAGAGATAAATGCTTAGTGACACTGGTTAAAAAAAGTCATTGGAAATATAAAATGAAAAGCCTTCTTGAAGAATTATTTCAGTTGTTAGAAATCTGTGATAGTGGCACTATGGCAAAGCCTTAGATCAATACAGATCTAGCATTTCCTCATGTGTAAATTGGGATATGTATATGTCTCAGTTACTTTTCTTTCATTGCTGAAACAAAATACATGATGCCCAAAATTAAGGAAAGGTTAATTTAGCTCACAGTTTGTGGATATTTTGGTCCATACTCGGCTGGCTCCAAGGTAAGGTGGCATGGCACAGGGGCAACAGTTTAAGCTGGCAGAAGACAGCAAAAAACAGCAAGAGCAAAAATATCAAAGAGCAGGGAGTGCAAGCCTCTTTTCCTCCCTTATATCTTATGCAGGCTCCCCACCCTCGAGTGGATATAGCACTCACCCCATCTCCATGTCCTCCTCTTGTACAGGCTCAGGATGTTTATAAAGTGAGGACCCTGGCCCCTGCTGAGTCACTTAGTTAAACTTCTAAACTTCTCAGATTGATGCAGCAGATAACATCCTAGAGCAGTAAGGGCATGTTCTCTAAACACTAAGATCTAGAACTGTTGAGTTACTTAATCAAGCTTCTAGACTTCTCAAGTTGACACAATGTATGAAGCATAACAGTATACTTACATTGTATGTATTTTTTTGAGGATTACAGGTATTTAACAGAAACATTTAACAACAAACCTAACAAAAATAAGTCACATCTATTATCACTTTTCTTTCTAATCATTATCATTGTTATCATCACTAAGATAAATGATGTTCAAAGGCTAAAGCATTATACAGAGACGATAGGAAACATCTCTGAACTACGGTTAACTGCTCAAAGTAAGATATACAGTGATGTCAGGATGAATATTATTTCCTTTCAACTAAAGTGTTCCATGCCATAAACCAGCATGATGATGTCTATTTATGGCATTCTAATCACCCTTCCATACTAATAATGCTTTCACTGTGGTGCTGGCCAATACCACTTGGGGCTGTTCTTGTTGCCAAATGAGCCCTATTAGCTATTCTTCAGCCACCAACAGCAGACACCATAACACATCTCTGGTGTCATCCTGTCACAGTGCCACTGCTCCTGACTTGGGCACAAATCAAGCTTCTTGCCCATAATGTCATGCCTGGAAAGGTCTACAGTTTTTCTATAGGACAGAAATTGTTACTTTTCACACTCGATATCTATTTTCTCATACTTTCTTTTCCATATCTTTCTAATTCTTGTTCTGCATATATTCATTCAGAACCTACATGCTGTTCTCTGCTTGGGGAGTCATGAGAATGTGGTGAATTTTCTCTTCTTAATGGACTTTGTTCTCGTTCGCATCTCTGTAAGAGGAGAGATGGGCACTGAGGCAACTTGCAGGTTCCCCTTAGCTGGCTCCTCTGCCCCACTCCCTTTGCCACTGTAGATACAGTATTGAAAGGAAGTAGGAGAGACTGACAGAAAAGACTGCACATCATCCCTTTTCTGATTGTTTTAAGTGCATTTTACAAATGCACTGGCAAACTTAGAGAAGTATGGGTGATAGAAGAGTATAGATTTCCTAACTGTGTGCAGTAAGCACAAGGCCACGAGCTCATCTGTCATCAGTAATAACCAACCACAAGCTTGGCGGAGGAACACTGTGGCAAACTGGGAACTGTGAACGTGCAACTTTGACTTTCCGTAGAGTTCACATACAATAGGAAACAGCTATTCAGCTACGGTTACAAAGTTCCCAGGAATACAGGGATAGGGGTGTTTGTACTTTCATCTTCTGATTGTTCAAGAGAACCCAGCATACATGGATTAAGTGTGTGTGTGTGTGTGTGTGTGTGTGTGTGTGTGCTTGTGCATGTGTGTGTGATACAGCTATATATTTTTTAACAACTATTTTCAAGGAAATACTAGGCAAACAAAATCTGGCCCTATTGACTCATGTGGACTCAAAAGATTGGAGTTTTACCTTTAAGTGAAAATAAAGCTTCTTAGCTAATGCCCCTTTGTTTCATTCTCTAGCCTTCACACTATCTTCCTCAGTGTCCTCATCTGTAAAATAGGAATACAAACATTTGTTTTTTTGGCCTCCAAAAGATCATGGCGCATGTGAAGATTAATGAGGTCATTTGCTTAAGTGCTTTTCGCTGGGTGGAAGAACAATGGCTCATGAATACTAAGCAGAATTTGAAGCATGTATGCTTTCATGGAAAGAGAGCTGGGCCATTTAGCTCCCCCTCTGCAGGGAGTTAGAAAAGAAGGAAATAGGGAGTGCACAGCTGAAAATAATTCTTCACGACCATCTCCTGTGGAGAACAAGTGGCCCTGGGAATTCTGAGAGGTTGTTTGCATGACACTGTGGACTCCTTTTGCGATGTACTCGGGAGAGAGCCAAGCCCTCACAGTGTAAGTTTGTGAGTTTATATCTGTTGGGACAGAGTGAGAAGAAATGCATGAAAAATTACATGTGGCCTATGTACTTAAGGTTCTTGACTGTTGTCCTTTTCTTGCTTTCCTCAGTTATGTTTTTAATCACCGTATTCTCCCTCTCCTTGATATGCTCCATAGGGTAGACTTCTGAAACAGGTCTCAGTACATCATTTGATTACCCAGCGACAGTCCAGTTCTCCCTCCATTATTCCAAGTTTGTGGGTGACATTTCACATAATGATTCAGGACACCAGGCCTTTGGTATCTTTTGGTTTCCTTATTGTGATGGGTTCTACCTTAGTGAGAAAAATGTGCTAGGAATGTGGCCTTATTCATGGAAGATCATTGTGAGCTAAACCTGGATGTGGTGCATGCTGTTTTAAACTTACAGTCTCTTGGTTAGATCTCAATTCCATTGTCACATAAGGGAGTCTGGGACAGGTAGCAGAACACTACCCTAAAGGGGAGATCATTCTGATCAGTCCGCAATCCCCACCATACCAGGAATGCTTCCAGTTATTGTTCTTCCCTCTTATACTAAGGTACATTGTCGGTCCTTTGACACAAGGTGCTAGAGGTAATTTACCATTCCCTTCATTGACTTGCAGCGCTGTGCTCCTCATAATTTTCGGGTATATTAGATGTCCTCTGTGCTGTCATGAAGGGTTTCTTTTTAATCTTTCTGTTCTCTTCACACACTGACTACACTCTTAGAAGATTTCTTCTCCATTTTGTATGGAGAGTGTTTAAGACCTTTCCTTTTACTGCACTGTCAAGAATTGACAGTGACTAGCATGGCCTGTTACTGTCTATGATTTCCTTACCTATATTTTCATGAAAATCAGTAATTCCTGAGTAAAAGTCCTAAGGTAAGTATGTTATTTGTAGTTTTTTGCCATCGGGGGACATGGTTCTTTTTGGAGTGATGTGTAATATGAAAGTAAAATGATGAATACTGCAGAATTATACAAATGACTTTAACTGGCATAGGCAGTCAATACTAATTAACACACACACAAAAACCAGTATAATTTTTCTTGGTCCTTTAGCACAAGGTTTTCTATCCTGTGATTGCTAATGGTTGATAAATGATAAAGAAAAAAAAAAAAGACAGGTACACATCCACCCAAGCTGGTGCTTGTCACTAGGGTCATCAACCTGAATATGTGTGGAAATCACAATTTGAATTAAACTCTGGCAAAATTCTGTTTAAAAAGTTTCATGAAACTGGTAAATCTGTGACAAAAATCTCTTCCTCTAATAACTGTCCATTAATAGTATTGTTTCAGAACTCTGTAAACAGACTACTTGGGTTTAAATCCCAGGCACGCCGAATCCTATTTATAACTCTTGGCAAGTTAATCCCAAATTTTTGTTCCTCTTCTATAAATTGAAGATAACAACAACTGAACTCATAATGTTTTAGCAATCTGGATAACTGGCATCAATGAAGAACTTGTAACAGTACTGGGAAGGGGAAAGCACTTGATAAAGGTTACTTGTGATAATTGCACAGAGAACAACATCTTTTTACTAACAAATTGGTCTAAAACAATGCTTTACAATTGTTATGAGCAGACGCATATATCCGTGGGTAGCCCGTACGTATGCAGGGTCTGGATTTTTTAGGTCTGGCGTAGAGCATGAAATTCTGCATTTCTTCCATGTTTCTTGATGGCATTGATCTTGTTGTCCCATGAAATACACTTTGAATACCAAGAGTCTAAATTTTAGTTACAATTATGTCCTTATGCTAGGTTATCTGCTGTTTGTTATTATTTTATTCTTGGCAGGTGATGGGAAGGGAAATTGCTCTGCAGGATACAAAATATCTCAGAAGCACCCCACATAAACAAACAAGTTGTTGAGCTGGATACTTAAGCAACAAAAGAAGTTATCCTAATTATCATTTGTGTCATAATATAATGACAAGAAATGGTAGAGCTAAGAAATGTATGAAATGTAATTAGAAGTATGATAGATCTACTTTAATGTTAATGAGAGTTTTTGACATTCTAAACTTTATTTGCTTCTAAAAATTGACTTCATTAATGCATAATTATGTATAGTAAAATGCACATATTTTATTATAATAAAATGTACGGAATGTAAAATGTACCACCTTAACTATTTTTAAATGTATCGTTCAGCAGTTCTAAGAGCACTCATAATAATGTAAAGCCCTCACCAATATTCATCTCTGGGGCATTTTGTCTTATGATACTGAAACTCCACAACAATTTATTCCCTCTCAGTATAATGTCTGAATACCTTCAGTACTTCTTATAAGTAGAATTATATGGTATTTGTCTTTTTGTGACTATTTTACCTCACAGCATAATATCCTCAAGCCTTATCCACATTATATAAACATAATATGTCATACAACATAACATGTCAAAATTCCCTTTATTTCTGGTCTGAATAATAAGTCCATTACATAGACTAAATTTTGTTTACCTGTTCCTCAGTCAATAGACCATTGGGCTGTTTGCATGCTTTTACTATTGTGAATAATATGTTGTTATGAACATCAGTATACACATATTTTCTTGAGACCTTGTTTTCAGTTCTCTTGGTTATATACTGATAAGCAGAATTTCTGCACCGCATGATAATTCTACAGTATGTCATGAGCATACTGTTCTTCACACCAGGGGCAATACTGCTTTGTTTTTGTACCAAACTATACCAAGCTTTAGACATTTTTACATCTTTATTCAGCTTATTATTTCCTGTTTTTAAATAGTAGACATTTTAGTGAGCATGATATAGTATCTCATTCAAATTTTGATTTATATTTCCCTAAAGGCTAGTGATAATTGAACATCTTTTCAGGACCTTAATCCTCATTTGTGTATCTTCTTAGAAGAAATGTCTAATCAAATCCTTGTCCATTTTCAATTGGAGTTTATTGACTTACAATTTCTCTAAATATTCTAGATATTAATTTTGTTTCAGATATATGATTTTGCAAATATCAATGTCTTACAATCTGATGATTTCCTATCTGCTCATGATTTTTTTGGTGCATGACAGTTTTAATCTCATGGAGCACAATTTTCCTGCTTTTTATTTCCTGTGCTTTTGGCATCATTTTCAAAGAGGAAAGAAAAACAGGGAGAAAAAAGTGAGACAGGAAATGGAGGGAATGGATATGATAAAAAATCATTATATGCACTGAGAATCCCCAAACCATGTAAACCAAGGTGGATGGTGGGGGAGGGGAGGTGATGGGGAAACGCACAGTTTGCCTAAATGAAATGCATTAATCTGTGTAACCAACATTCATAAATAAAAATGTTGGATAAATGTACTGCTTTACCAATATTCTAAAGCTTTTGAAAGATCTATTGTTTAGTTTTCATATTTCATTTAATTTTTGTAAGCAAGGGTCCATCTTTATTCTTTTATATGTAGGTAGCCAGTTTTGCTAGCACCATTTGGTGAAAAGACTATTCTATTTCCACTGAATAATCTTGGCATGTTGATCAAAAATCATTTGACCAGTGAGGTGAGAGTTTGTTTCTGTGTCTTCTATTTCACTGCATTGTTCTACATCTATCAGTGCAGCACTGGGTGACTGTATCTGCACAGTCAGTTTTGAAATCAGGAAGTCTGAGTCCTCCAATTTTATTCTTCTTTTCAAGAATATTTCAGTTGCTTGGGAAGCATTGATATTTACTATTAATTTTAAGATGAATTTTTCTTTCTCTGCAATAAATATCATTGGAATTTTGGTAGAGGTTGTATGTAGATTACTTTGGGTGTAATGAAATCTTTACAACATTGCCTTCCAATTCATGAACTTAAGATGTGTTTTGATTTATGTTTTTAATTTCTTTCAGCAAAGCTTTGCTATTTTTGTTGTACACGTCTTTCACCTACTTGGTTGACAAAAGTATTTTATTCTTTTTGATACTACTGAAAATGGTACTGTTTTATAATTTTGTGATTTTCTTTTTATACTGCTTATCATTAGTATGAATCATAAACCGATAACTCCAACTATTTTGTAAAACTGTCTATTTCTTCTTTTATCTCCCCGTTTTTGATTTTTATGTTTTCATAGCCTACTATTAGGAATGCAAATGATCTTAATTGCTATCATTTTGTTCTACTGTACCTTTCATTAATATACAGTGTCTTTGACCATTCAACTTTTAAAAACCTAAAGTCTTTTTGGCCTGATAATGTAGAGCTGCACTTGCTCTCTTGTGGATACTTTTTACATGGTGTGCTTTTCCCCCATGCTCCCACTTTCTATTTGTTCTTGATCTAAAGGGAGTCTTTCATAGATAGTAAGTAGTGGGATCATGCTTTTTTAATTCATTCTGCCAGTCTATGTCTTTTGACTGGAGCATTTAATCTATTTGCATTTAAAGTAATTACTGATAAGAGATATCTGTGTTTTATCTATTTCCTTTCTGTATGCTTTATAGTTTTTTCTAAACTTCCTCCCAGGGGTGAATGTATGTGTGTGAGTGTGTGAGTGTGTGAGTGTGTGTGTGTTTGTGTGTGTGTGTGAGTGTGTGTGTGTATGTGTGTCTGTGTGTGTCTGTGTTTTAGTTGAAATAGGTCGTCTATGTGACAAGGATCCACCTGTAGTGCAAGCTTAAGGTCTTCCTCACCTTTTGTTAACCTTCGGCTTTCTCCAGGCACATGTGCATCCTTACTAGTCTACCTTTCATGTGTAGTTATATCCATGTTTTTTTATTTATATTTTTAAATTTTTGTTTGGGTTATTTTTTTCCTAAGGAAGGGAGTTATTTTGTCAATTGTGGGGATCAAACTCAGGTTTTTTACGCTTAAATGTCCTAGTTTTTAATGTCTGGGATCTATAAGAGGCAAGAGAAAGCTGAAAGGAGAAGGGGAAGGAACTGGCCCATCAAATCCCCCAGGAGTCACTGCAGGATCACGAACAGCCACAGCCCTCAGCCATGTTGCCTGCTTATCTGTGCTCAGAAGCTGCAGTCCATCCTCAGAGTGAACACGTTCTCAGTATGTAGAGGTCAGGGCCCCTTTTCCTCACCCTTTCTCCTACCAGCTGTTTGTAGGTTGCTTGGGGTACCTTCCACTAGCATGCGAACTGGAGATCAGTTACTGCTCTTGTGGTGAGAGCTGAAATCCACTGAAATTCACATTTACCATTCAGGCTTTTCCCCTGGAAATAATAAAACTTCAGTAGATTCCAGAGTGCTAGTACTATTGCATGAGACAAATTCTGCTACTGAGACAGGTGTCTTTATGGGGAATAGATTCTTGGCACTTCCTACTTATGCATAAGACCTGTCTGTGTTACTGGCTGTCACTGGTTGCCCTGGCTTTGTTATTTCCTTGGCATGCTGAAGAAAAGACTGGATATTGAAATTGCAGGTAATAAATACCTTTTAAAATTGTGTAGCCTTTTTTGGCTCCTATTTCTGATAAAGCTCACTGCATTTTTTTCTCAGAGCATTATTTTTGGGATTTCTGCTAGATTACTTCATTTAAATCACTTCACTTCCATTAATATCATCTCTCTTTCCCCTTCATTGTCCACTTAGCAAATAGATACTCCCCGCCTAAAGTGTGTCACTGTTGCGAGCGCTGTAATCGCCAGCATTTAATTCTGTCAGGGCTGTTGGTCATCCGTGCACATACTCATTTTTTCCTCTCTCCATTTCAAATAAGGCTTTCTGTTTTGCCATGGGACTGTAAAGCTGATCCAAGACTTTGACTAATGCTGGCAGTGACCTGCTGGTGGGCTTTGAAGACTCTGGAAAGGGTTGGATTCCCACTTTGCTGTCTGTTTTATTCGCATTTTTCATGCAGGTACATTTCCATAATGAAGAGTAGTATGTCTACAACTTAGAGAAGGTAGACGGTGAAGCTTTCTCCTAAAAGGACACAGATGACCACTGACCCCTGAATTTCCCTTGAAGCCTAACTTAACATCCTGCAATAACTGTAATTGATTTCTTTCATATCGAGAACTTCAACTCTATCACTAGCTGAGTAGTTTTGTATAGTTTTGGTTGATCAAATAATCAGGATGTTATTTTGTTGCTATTAATGATTGCTCTTTCTGATTTTTCCAATAGTTTTATTATACTATTCCAAAAGGATTAAAAAGCCTATCTTGGGACCTGAGGTCATGAAATAGTGTGTAGTTGCTGATGAGCTAAAATCAGGTAGCTACCGGAGAGTTTTGGAATGTGTGTATACTGCAGTGGTCTTAGGGTGGCTGCGGTGTTCCATAACTTTCATTGTTATTTCACTCACACCATGGCGCCAGTAGGAAGCGCCTCACAATCTATTATAATCAGTGATACCATTGATGTTATTTTTAAACTTATATTTCACATAAACTATTATGATATTTAGCTTACATATTCCTTGGGAAAAAGGGCTTTACTAGTTTATGGTTATGTTCTCTATGTTAGAGCTGTGCCTGAAGGTGCAAGAACTCCATAAATATTTTGGATGAACAAATGAATTAATAGCTTGATTGAAAAGCGTCTGTATTTTTAACTTCCTACTTTTGATAAAACTTTAAAGGCAGAAAACATTG
The DNA here is from genome assembly GCA_004027595.1 of Dinomys branickii. Taxonomy (NCBI): domain Eukaryota; kingdom Metazoa; phylum Chordata; class Mammalia; order Rodentia; family Dinomyidae; genus Dinomys; species Dinomys branickii. The sequence goes on from PVLD010000007.1 coordinate 626,386, forward strand.
AAAACGTTTCTACTAGATAATGCAATTGGACAGATAAAATTACGAATCTCTTGAGAATGGCAACTAATGTTAGTACTCAGTTCTGACTACAATTTAGCATTTTCAAGAAAGAAGTACAACAATTCTGACCCAGAAATCTGAGGTGCTAAATTTAAGGAGAATGAATGCCAAATATGTTTGTTTATCAAACTTACTCTTCCTCTCTATACTTATTAAGATCTTTCATTGTTTTCTGAAGTTGGGGCAAGGCTTGCTTTGGAAATAGGTTGGACAGTCAATTCAGTAGGATTAATATGATGACGAAAAGAAAAAGAAAGGAAGCATATTTAAACCATAAGCACAAGTGGGAAGATAGAAGAATCCATGAGGAGCAATGATTACGGCGGTGAGAACATTTCAGCCCTCTAGATGACAGCATCGAAAGCAATGCCTAGAATAAACACGGAAGATGTCAGCAACTAGATTGAGGAATAGGCAGTCTGCTCAGAACCAGTCCTTACTGGCTGTCCGGGCGTCAGCTAGCTAGCTCTTCAACTGTGATAGCCCACTTGGATTGAACCCATTTCTTACTGTTTTTACTAGTATCTGGGAAACTTGAGGACATGGAAAAATGAACAAATTTTATGCTGACCCCATGAAAAATGCAACCAACTATTTATTAGTGATTAATTGAGTTCTGTCAAGTTTTCATCTGTAAAATAACAAAATAGCTTGAGAATGATGTAGTTCCAATAATTGGATTTAATGATTCTATTATTTTGCACCAAAAATATATTTCAAAAGCCCCGGATTCCTTTTCTCTTCTCCTTCTTTTACCTTGTCCCTGTTTTCCCCCCTCAGCCTAAACTAATCAGCTTTCCAGGTCAGGAGTGAAATCATGAACATAAACATTCCCATCATAGTCCCTCTTCTTTGCAAACAGAACTAAAGGCAGTATAAACAGTGGCTCTAAATAAGTAAGCATTTAATTTGCCCAGTGTTTCTATTCTGAGTTTTATTACTTAGTGACAACTCATTTAATTTTGAGAACAACTTGATAGTAGAAAGTTAAAAACAGTTTTATCTTTTTCATTTTAAGTGCTTTATTTATATGCTCAGAGAATAAAATTTAATTATCATTTATCTCTGGTGCTGTAGTAGTGATCCTATATGAAACTTTCCAATGGTGCTGTTCAGATAAAGTTTATAATCTTAATTAAATACCAGTGCCATGTCTGAAGGCATCAGTTCATATCTAATGCTCAATCAAATTTCCTTCAGAGGCTCTCCATCTCTCTGAGTAAAAACAAGTTCTTAGAAAAAGCCACAGGCCCTAGAATACTTTGGGCCTGCATGTTCCCTTTTCCCAGTATCTTCTGCTCTCTTTCTCCTGCCCGCTTTCTCGCTTCGCCAGGTTCCCAGCTCCGTGGAGAGCTCCAAAGGCTGCTGCCCTTTCCCGCCGTGCACATGGCACTGCCCCTGCCTAAGCCGGTGCTCTCCCACAGAGACATTTGCTCCCTCGTCTCCTCTGAGTGTGCATTTGAACGTCTTCTCCATAAGCGACCATCCTGTACAATGCGTGAACACAATGAGCACCCACTTGAAATCTGTGCTGGCCCTGCTGCAGCACTCCCATCCTTATGTACATGTTATTTTTCTTTACACCACTTATAAGATGTAAATATTTTTAAATCGCTCACATCTACTTAGCTGAAGGAAAACTTGACAGGATAGGGTATTTGTCTGCTCATGCCATTGCTATCTGTGGAGGGCACAGAGCAGTGCTCGGCACGAGGGGTCACTCAATGTACGTTCACATATTCATTTGTTCAATGAATAAATGCACATTTTTTGCATGTTTTGGAGACATGGTCTTGCTATATATTTCAGGCTGGTACAGCAGTCCTCCTGCCTCAGCCTCCTGTGCTGGCATTAAAAGTGTGTACCACCATGCCCGGCCACATTTTAGCATTTCACAATGCTTTTAAACTTATTTGCTGTGTGAGTAAACGTGTACTTTTGGGTTCCAGCATGCTGCAGGCAAACAGGTGGGGTACAGCAAAAGATGCTTCCCTTGTATAACTGAATGGAGGGAATGGCAAAGAGGGAAAAGCGTGGTTATGGAAAACCAAGTTTATCTTAAAGTCACTCTCTCTATTATTTGCATAGCAATATAATTGAAAATATACTATCATTTTCATAGCTGGCTTTAACATAACTTTTTGTGAATAGATATACAAATCTTCTAAGAAAAGACGTTGAATTTCTTTCAAATTGATTACTTGCTATTGAGATAATTTCAATATTTAACATGCTTATGAAAATAGGAATGAGTTCATCATAAATGTTAATCATTAGTTTTCAACTCATAAACTTTGAATTTTAAGCATTTACCAAAGCCTTAATGAATGTGCAATTTAGTGATCTACTATGGTCAAGGATTATTCTATCACCAAACAAAGCAAATTTTTAAAAAGTAGTTTAATTGCTGTGTACTCAATAAGCCAATTGTTGGAGTTATCCAAATGCAAATTCATATTTAATATTTACCAGATTCTGCCCCAACCCAAGAAAATCCAGCAAATAAGGTAATTACCTTAAAAGAAAGAAATTAGAAAGCAAGAAGTTAGAAAGAAAAGAAATTACAGTGATAGCGAGAATAAACCTGGTGATGACTGGGTGGGGTGTGGCAATCTGAATGTAATAAAATATACTTTTGAAAAGCAGAATTCCCTGCGACCAGGTTGACAGGGGCACAGGTGGTGAAGAACCATCTTTCTTGGGTAATATCACTTGCTGCCTTTCACTTCAAAAGATTCTAGAATCCACCTCACTGAATCTCAACCTGTGGTCTCTGGGTCGACAACATCCATATTCTCTGGGAGCAAATGAGATACAAAATTTTAGAATTTCATCTTAGATCTTTGAATGAGAAATTCTGAGAGTGAGGCTTCAATACCACTGGTTTGAAAAACATGGATTTTTTTCACTTCTGCCAAATGTATGGAACACTTATTATTAATAAGATACTTTGACTTAGGCAGAAGCCAAAGATGCAAAATATGTGTTCTCTCACAAAGAAGAAATGACACTAAACTTAGTAACTGGGAAGATTCTGAAGATATAAAAGGACCCTCTCTTAGACCACATAATGTGATTTACTGGAGATGTACAGCTCTCACTGTGACTTTGTCTGGATTTTTATTTCATTTTCATACACAGAAATCTCTAATCCTTATTTGATCATTTGTAAGATAAGAGGCAAAAGAATAAATTCAATAGAAAACTTTGGAAATCCTCTCAGGTTGCCAAATTATTTTCACATATAATAGAAGCACTAAGCAAAACATATTCTTTTTATCGCATCTTTATCAACTTCAGCCAAAGAAATAAAGCAAGAAGTAACTAATGGGAATAAGGATTCCAGATATTCCCCAAGAAACATCCTTTCCTGGTTTTGAGCTATGCAAGTAGTGTCTGTTTCAGTCTCTTTGATGTCATTTCTATTATAAAACATATTAACTGCTTCATGGAGAAGGTACATTTTATGTTATCTCAGACAAGGCATTTCTGATGAAGATGGTTTAATATAGAAATTATTTGTGAAAATATTAAGACTAGAGAAAGGAAGCAATAAGGATTAAGAGAGCCAGGTATGGTGGCATACTCCTGTAATCCCAGAACTTGAGAGGCTGAGGCAGGGGGATCATTGCAAAGTTGAGGGCAGCCTGGGCTACAAAGTGATGTCAAGGTCAGCCAACTGCATAGTGTGAGTCTGTCTGGCTTGCCTACTTTTCTCTCATTGTTGAGACAAAATATCTGACTCCCAAAATTGAGGAAGGAAAGGTTTACTTAGCTCACAGTTAGTGGAGGTTTCAGTCCATACTCAGCTGGCTCCAAGGCAGACTGGTGTGTGGCAGAGGGCAACAGTTCAGGGCGGCAGAAGATAGCAAAAACAACAAAAGCAACAAGGAGAAGTGGCAGCAAGCAGCCTTTTTCTCTCCCTTACATGTGCCAGCTATCCTCCCCAGGGCAGGTGTAGCACTCCCACCCATGAATCAATCATAAACTCTAGAAGCCCGCCCCATGACTGCATAAGGCTTTGGAAAGACATCCAGAACCAAACCATAACACTGTCTCAAAAAGAAAAAAAAAAAAAAGTAAGGATTAAAAGAGTCAGAGATTAGTAAACTATTACTCTCCTAAATCTGGTCAAACAAAACGGAAAAGGGATATTAACAGGATTACAAATTATACTCTAATCCTGCCACAGAAGTCTGCTACTGTTGGAACTGCCGAAGACCCCACTTCTAGAGCTGCCAGCCACTACTGTTGGTCAGGCTGGTTCTGTTATTTCAGTCAACAGTACTGGAGAGAGAAGGCAGCTGAAGCGGAGCTGCAAAAGTTTGCTAGAACCTATAGCCGGATACAGATGCTAAGGACAGCTCCAAAGGCCAGGAAAGCAACTGTCCTTTCCTTTCTTCTTACCTCCCACTATGCCACTGGTACTTACTTTGACAGAGTTAACTGCAACTTATAGGAAATAGAGTTGCTGGGGTTCCCATCCCTGGGATACAGAATATTGCACAAAAGAATGCATTCAGTGACACTAAAAGAAAGGAGAAAAGAGACCTGAGCATTTGTGATGTATCTTAAAACCATCAGTCGGAACTTATTTTAACATAGAATTCCAAAATTAAATGATCCTTAGCATTTTTTTAGTTGTGATATTTCAAAAATATTTTTAAGCTATGAAATTGAAGTTTTGACAGGAAATCTGAAAAACAAATTCAATGTGAGATAGATAGGGCCAATGCCGTTGCAGAAACTAACATTGAAAGATTCAGTTACTACCTGTTGGGGTACCATTGTACCTCATCTATTTCCCCTTTGCTAGGTTTCCACATGCCTCATCCTGTGTCTAGGACTGGTGGTTGCCTCCAGCTTCCCTATTCTCTGGGAAAGTGGCCTGAACTGAAGGAAGATTCTTTCAATCTTTCACAATGGCCTTCCACTGGCACTGGTAGAGACTTAAAACACTATCCTGATTATCTCAGGACGGGAAAAGCCTTCCGTGTGGAGCATGTTCCAGAATTTTCCATGGAAGACTCCAAGGTTAAACTTTACCTGAGAGTCCATCTTCACTTAGCTTGTCTTCTCTCTTCTGCTTTGCCTCCTTTATGTCAATGAGGGAGTCCCCCTCAGGGAATTGTATGTGCAGACATCACCTAAATATCCTGTCCAAATCGCATTGCTTGTTGGGAGTAGATCTGGTCTTCTGACCCTAGAGTCGCTATCCAACACTATCCCTACGTTGAATACAATAAAAACACCTGCCATTTTTATTACTTTGTAATTTCCCTCAGGAGTCACTAAAAGCTGAGTGAAAGTGGCTGGTAGATAAAAATTTACAATTTAAGAGAGCTCTCACTGAGGTATTAGATGCCTGATGCTCAGAGCAATTCATGGCGTTCTTTGGGTAACAGTTTAGCTATAGTTCTCCCCCTCATTCCAGTTTATTCCTCCTTTTTATTACCTTCATACACTTACTTAGTGTTAGTTGTCATTCACTTCTGTTCTTTAAATCATGTATGCCACAGGAAGAATATGTTTCTTACGGGAGCAGACAATAATATCCATCCAGCATGAATTGGACTCAGCTGGCGAGTGCTCTTCTCTAGGCTCGTGCTTAACTATCTTTCTTTTCAAGTTCACCCTACTTTGAAGTCCTTTGCCAGTAGTCTGAATGTGAGATTACCAGGACTTATGAAGGCCTTTCATCTGACGTTTGTCAGGGTGGGTTTTCTGTTCTTGTGTGCAGTTTTTAAATTTTTCTTAACAAAAAAATGATCATAGAATCTTCCCTAGTAACTGTTGATTGCTTTGCCATGATGGTCAAACATTTCATAACCAGCAACATTTAACTCATTTTTACCCACATTAAATGTCCAAATGGTCATTACTATAGATTGAATGAGTCCTTCCAAACTTCATATGTTGAAATTCTGGTACATCTGTTAACTTTAAATGTTATCTTATTTGGAAATACTTAAGAAATTAGTTAACTAGCTCTTCCTACCATTAAATTTCTATTCAATAGAATAAAAATAGAAATTCTTTCTTTAAACACACAATTGTTCATTGTATTGCTTTTACATCTGTTTCAAAACATTTACATATTATTATATACATATCATAGCCAAAATTACTCAGCTTTAGTTGTGCATTTAAATGAAATCAATATTAACTGTCAATCATTTTACATAATGATTATGCAATTGTTGAGTTCTCCTAATAAAAACCATTAGTCTGGATTTCATCAACTGGTAGATTTGAGGAGAAATCATTGAGGTGGTAAGTTTCAATGTTTGTGCATACTTAAAATATCCTTTTAACATTTACATATTGATGGTAACATTACTGAGTATAAAGGCCAGGAATCATTTACCCTCTTCAAAACTCATTGCACCACAGTTTTTGTTGTTTGTTTTGTTGTTGCTTGCTTGCTTTGTTGTTAGGTTTCCTTTCATGACAATTTTGTTCAATTTCCCTGGGTTTTTGCCTGATAGCTGAGATCCTTTTTTAGAATGGGCACCTCAGGGATGTTTCTCTGTTCATGAGATTTAGTAGTTATTGCTCGCTTCATATGGGACTTTTTGTGAAATGTTGTAGTCATTTTGATTTGTAGGTTATGGAAGTCTACATTTTCAAAAACAAATGTTTAAATAAAGCTTTGGCTATTTTCTTTGGTGTGTTTTTCCTAAAGCATGTAGCCACATCAGTGGTGTGTTTTCAGAGTATCTATTCGACTTTTCCTCTGAAAGTTCTGTATAGTTGGCATATACACCTCTGCCTCTCAGCATCTGCTTTCTGGAGTCTTGGCATTTTTCAAGTCTTGTTACAAATAACCTTAAGTTCCCCAAGTTTTTGTTGTTTTCTTTACTTTATTGGGATTAATGGAAAATAGACACTTTCTTTCCACAGCCAGTCTAGAGAAGTTTTCTTGAAAAAGAGACATAATGAAAAATAATCCAATAAGTGTTATTAAACTCTTGGGGTTAGGGTCACATAACAGAAAAAAAAAAAACCAAAATTATGAGTCATTAAAGCGTAATTTGAACTGTGATCCTGTCACATATCAGCTGTGTGTGCTTAAGTTCCCAAAACTCTGAATGTCTTTGTTTTTCCAAGGTTATTGTGAAGGTTGCATGAAAAACCTACCTGAAGCCATGAGTCCACTACATGTGAACTATAAACAGAAACGATAGTGATTATTATCTTACTTAAATGGAGCTGTGGAGCTGAAGGAATTATGACTGACCCATGAAAGCAGTCTTCCAACATGATCAGCTCTGGGACGGTTAATCTTGGGTTAGTTCCCTTTCCTCGTTCAATTTCTGTCCACACACGGGTCACCTACACTTTGGTTGATTAAAAAAATATCTGTTATACTGGAGATGGTGAGGGAACAGTAAAGATGGGATGGTGGCACAAGCCTGAGGCAAGAGGACTAAGATTTCAAGGTTAACTTGGAATAAATAAAGACTTCTGGGCCAGCCTGGAATATGGTGAGACCCTATCTTGAAAAACCAAAATTAGAGAGAGTGAGAGAGAGAGGGAGGGAGACAGAGAGACAGAGAGTGACAGAAACAGAGGCAGAGACAGACAAACAGAGAAAGGGATAAAATTGTAGCTACTAGGAACATTGATTACAAATAAACGTACTCGCTTTAGAGAGATTTCAGAGGATATTTATAATACCATTAGTTATTAGGAAGCAGCTGTTATGCAAATAATAAAGAGGTTCATAGTATTTGCTTGGGGAAGATGAGCTGGAGTGAGATTTGACCCTCTCCTACTTGTGGCACAGATGGGATTAATAACCAGCACAGACCCTGTGTTTCCAGGAATTACAGGGCAAGTAAAAAACGCCTTTTCATTGTGTCAATATCAGTTTCCAGACACAAAAGACAGGCTTAGTCCATTATATAGGCAGGGGCCACCCACTTGCTCTAAGGGGGCACTAGGAATGGCCACTTGTTCCCATATCTTATAAATTCTTCCCATGAATCAGGGCTTTAAACCATAATTTACATATTAAAATTTTTTGTTTATACATGCAGCAGAAATATTTTGTCACCCATGGGGAGGTAGTTACTCCACGGAAAGGTAGTATAGCAAATGCTCGAGAGTAGGACTTCATTGATAGCTCCTAAAGCAAGTTGGATTAGTATTGAGAGGACAACACGACGCTGGAGTCTTGAAGGGAGAAATTTGTTTCATCATTGTGGAGGAAAAAGCATGTGGGCCTGGGAACCTATTTGCTTCTCTGTTGTATTGAAATCCAACTTTCTATGGGACCATTAACTGCTGAACGGCTATTGAGTTTTCTGTGCATCTTTAAAAGTTGGACAAATCATTTATGGCAATCATTTATTATTTTCTGAACTTCTGATAGGTATTTAACAGGGTTCCATACATCAAAAAGTTTCAGACAAGGTTGTCTCCAAGTGCCCCCACCATCACAGCATCAGCGTCATCCAGGACTTCATTAAATATGCAAATCTCTGCATAGTAGCACACACCTATGAAGCACCTGGGAGGCTGAAGAAGGAAGATCACGGTGAGTTTGAGGCCAGCTTGGGCTACATTAGTGAGCTCAACGCCAGCCTGAACGACAGAGTAAAACCTTGTCTCAAAAGGCAAAAGAAAAATTAAGTAAATAAATAAATGCAAATCCATGAGCACCATCCAGACCTGCCAGACTATTTCCTCAGTGGTGAAATCCTAGGAGTTTGTGTTTTCATAAGCCCTGTAGATGATTTCTTTATCCAGGACAAACTTTATGAACCACTGATATTCATCGTTCTCTACCATTAAGAACATACATGGGAGCATTTGTGTTGATTTTTTTTTTTTTGGCAACATATACCCATGCACAAATATCTGAAGAATGGCACAAAATATTTCTTTGCAAGATCCTTCAGTTTTTCTACTTGTGTGCCAACCTCTTAATAGTATTTATTAGAGTCCTTTTTGCCACACAATAGATTGCCAAGATTATGATTAAGAAGCTTATTCAAATGAATTTAAAATGTTTAAATGGAAACGACCTGGAGATATAATTGCCAAAATTTAATCAAGGATTTAATTTGTAGCTTAGACCTGCCAAATGGATTTTCCCATTTTTCACTTCACTGTTTGTACAAGGAAATTAAAACTGTGGAATCACAGGCTGAGCTGTGAACCCTTGAAGCGCATTTCAGTGTGCGCTCGCTTGTTCTTACTGGCTATATCATATCTTTCTGCTCCTTGGGAATTTTAGTTCTTAAAGCCAGAAGAGAACAAAAGGGGCAAAGTAAACACTCAGTAAGGGTTGTCAATCACTGCAGCTCCCTCAACCCGAACATTCATCAGGTAAGTTAGAAATCCTGTGTGTAATTCTGGTTTTAAAAAGTTCCCTGGCTTTAGCATGGCCTCTTCATCGGCCCTCAAACTGCTAACCAAGGGGGCAGCGTGGTTCAGTGCTTCATGTGACTGTGACAGTGGTTGCTGCTGGTGAGCGAGCATCGCACTGGCTTCTCCATTCTGCCAGTGACACTTTTCCCTGAGCTCTTTGCACTTGTTTTACAAGACCCCAAACTCTGAATACTTTGGGTCCCATAGTGTCCATCATTTAGACTCTAAAATCCTCAGGCAAAATTCAGCCAAACAATAGCTTGCCAACCATGCTTTCCCAGGTCCAGCATCAAAAAGTCTGTGTATTCTGAGAAAAACAAATGAAAACAAAAGAAAAAAGAATAAATGAGGTCAGTGATGTTCTCATCAAGCTGGGGCAAACATTATTTTGTCTTTGCATTTGAATGATGTCTAACAGAAGTGGTGGGTTCTGGTACGTTAGGAGAAGTATTTCTTATGTTCTGAGTATGAAAAGGGAATGTGTTCTATGTAAAATAGTGTGTTTTTTCTTCTATGCTTAGAGTTTCTTGGGCATAGTCTAACATTTTATAAAAAGCAACCTAACAATCTTTCAGTAAGAAGTCATTCCATTGAATTTCATCTGGTACAAATGGTGGATGAATCATTTCTTTCATATTAGAAGGAAGCCAGGAAAGGACAGCTGGGACAGAAGAATTTTATGACAGAAACCACGTAAGGTATATGTCGTCATTTTCCCCAGCATTTTGTTACAAACACACAGAAAAATAAAGAGTTTAGAATGGACTTGCTCTCTAAAGTCTAAATTTAACCTTTTGCTTTGCTTGCTTTATTGCCTACCCATTTCTCCGATCCATTCATCAACCCTCCTACTGTTTTCAGTAAGCTATCAGATGCAGCTAGCAGCCTCATTTCAAAATATTAAGCATAAACATCACTAACTAGAGCTCCATGTTTGCTTTATTTTTTCTCTCGGTGGTGAAATATTGAACCTTAAGGTGCAATGTTTTATGGCCTTTGACAAATGCTTCCACCTGTGTAACCCAAAGCCTTACCCAGATCACCCTAGAAATTAATGTTTATATTTTTAAAACTATGTATAGGTGCTTCTAGGGCTCTGATATTTTTCTTAATATAGTAAGTGGGCTCCTCTAGGACTTTACATGGAAACCATTGGGGCTGACAAGTCATCTTTTCTCTTCTTTCTTACTTTATTCCTGGAAATAACATTCTATTCAGCCTAACTGCAAGTCTATGTACATGCTGCACTTAGCGCATGATTTCCAAACTTTTATTTGTAAAATATTTTACCAAAATTAGTAGACAAATATGAGGATGAATGAAGAGAAAGCTAGTCAACTTCCATCATTAGCACCTCCAGTAAAAATAAACAGCCTCATGCTGACCAGCTACAACTTTCCTTAAACTCACTGAGCTTAAGAGTGGAGGAGGAGATGCAGGAAAGCATTCAGTGATGTTCACCAAACTAGCTCTGGTTCGTTGATCATGACAATTGGCCTTTTGGAGTCAATGTTAAGAAGGAAGCTGAGGGGAGGGCTATAGTTAGTGGAAGTATAACAAGATTGTTGAGTGATGTCTGCCACAGGTCCCAGGGAAGAAACAATGTGGATGCCCCAGAAACAATATCGATGCCACTCCTTTTCCACTATAGATTTGAAAATCAAGCAGCTGCACAGGGCAGGGTGGCACTGGGTACCATATTGAAAGATTTCCTGTTGTACTCCATATTTGAGTCCTATTAAAATGACCAGTGTTTCTTTAGAGCGGTCCCCCTCACAGAGTGGATCTTTAAATGCAGTTTCAATGCACAAGGCAGGAGAGGAGAGACAGAGAGAGAGGCAGAAACTGGTTTATTCTGTCAGGGTAAGAATGAAAATGTGTCACTATTTGCCTTCAGGGTAAAATACTTCAGGAATCACTCTTCCTACGCAAGATGTAAAAATTCTAAGTGGTTAAATATCTGGATCCCTGCTATCATAGGATGACAATGCCCAGTTCAGATTTACTGCTTTTCTCTCAGAGGCAAATACTGGGTCAGTCAAGATTATTAGCACGTGGAGGGTGGGTGGTAGGTTGAAGAATCAAGCTCCGCTTTCGTCTTTTACTACCCTGTTTTCTTTATAACACTTTTCATCTTTTACTGCCCTGCTTTCTTTATAACACTTCAGCAGATGTCAAGGCAATTTGTCTGGTTGCTCGTAGCCTCCGTATGATCTCTCTCTCCTAGGCAGTGTTCCCCAAGTGTGAGCTGCTTGGCTCAGGATCATTTTCAAAGACTCAATGTTCAAAGCAAATCCACATACAAGTCAGTAGTATTTCTGAAAACAAAAGTTATCCTATTTTTCCCAGGGGCATAGACGAGATCGGAGAGGACGCTGATAGTAGAGTGTGAGTTTATTTCACATGGCAAGTCTCATAGAGATTGCATCCGTAGTGTGCTGCCAAACGGAACGGCAGCAGAGGGGAGTAAGTGGGGCCGAGGGGAGGGAGGACTGAGAGCAAAGCTCAGTGAAAGGGACAACTTTAGCCACGTGGGAAGCCTAAGGAGACTTGTCTATAAGCTAGATTTTCTTACCAAGTCTCGAGTTGAATCCTGACCAAAGATATTCAGTTAGTCACACAAACACACACTGAGCCATGTGCACATAGAGCGCCTCCCCGCCCCGAAACATTTTATGTCATTGCTGAGGCGTGCTGCCGCTGATAAGGCTACGGAAAATATTTCTGGGAGTGCATTTTCCTTCGGAACTTGGGACCTGAGACGGTCTGTCTGAACCTAGGTCCACTTTTCTTCTTGTCACTGTTTAAAGCGTGTTATCTTCAGGAGCCAAATGAACTTTTGGCTCCTCAGCAGCTGATACTTGGTCATCACAGGGCCAGACGGGAATGACTAAGCAGTTTGGGAAAACCATGATCCACAGAACTCTTGGCTCGGAGGCTTTGGTGCCAATCAAACTTTTATACTATTTGCTCCTCTCTAGATTTTTGTAGCTCTGTACAATGAGAACTGTTTGTTCCAGGGAAAGTGTGGCGAGTGTAATAAGGAGGGGGAGCCACGAATATGATTTTGTGAGAATCTAATTAGTTACTCACACTGTTGTCTTTACAAGTGTAGTTAGTTTTCTATTCAAAATTTTGTATTCCATGAAATTTTCTCAATGCATGTAAGATATAAACTTAGTAATAGTTTGGACAGAAATTTTAATAGCTATAGTGTTATATTTTGAGTTCTACCAACTAAAATTCAAAAATGAAGTAAGAGAAATACAATACCTACTCTGAGAAAGACAAAAGTTCCCATATGGAAATTTTTACTTTTGATGGCTTTCTCTACCATTTTTGATACTCTAAAAATATTAACTGACATACTATTTCATGTTTGCAAGAGTGAGATTTTTTTGGAAGCATATAGCTCCATAAAGTGTACTACATATTAAATGTATGTCTGTGTGCAACTATGTGATAAAATATTTTTCTCTGTGGTTGTGGTTAAACCATGCACAGAATCAAAGAAAAGGAGGTGTACGTGCACCAACCCCCCACGATGAATATAATCATTATGTACTGCAAACGTGTCCTAATAAAGGAAAAAGAAAAAGAAAAGTTACAAAACCAACTATGGCTGCTAAAAATAATCCGTCCCAGCGGATTATTTAACTGTGTACAGGATCGTACATACAGGGTATGGGATAACCGTTTTTCACAGAATGCATTATTTCATATTTTAGTTTTCTATTTTTTTGATAGAAATAACGGTTTTCCTCATAAGCTCTGGGAAATTATTTTTTCACACATGTCTGCTCATTTCTTTAGCGATGCATACTTGTCAAATATATGAGGTGTCTGCGTATAGCTTTGGGGTGGAGCAGTTGCGAGCATATACAAAGCCCTGCTTTGACCCCTCCACAGCAAAAACAAAAGAAAGCAAACAGGTTTTAAAAATGTTTTGATGAACAGTCATAAAACTAAATTCTCGGGTTTTGTGTGCACATACTTACTATGATGAAAGAGCCTCGGCTTTGGATGTCTTTGAAGGATGAAAGCCGTATTTTATTTTTTCTGTGTTTCTTGTTTAAACTCAAATGGAATTCTCCTTAGTGGTTTACTTTGCATGAGTTTCTTGAATTTTTATTTCCTTTTTTGTATTTAAACGTATATGTGTGTATGTAACTTTTCTTTCAGTGGTAAAATCATTTTTGGTAAATATTTTTGTACACGTCATTTTAATATTTTGTATACAAGTTTTACTCAAGTTTTTGTAGTTGATGTAATCCTTGGTCACTGCTTAAGCCTCATCCCAAGGCTATCTTGCCTGCTCCGTGCGAGTCTCTTCCATCTTCTAAAAAAGTAGGAAGAGCATTAATTGTAACTATTCTTTAGCAGATAAATATATAGACATATAAAGTAGCCTATACATAGGTAGAAAGAAATTATTTGCATAAACAATAGACATGAGCCAGAGAATTTGACCTTAAACAAATAGACACAATTGCCAGAATGTTTGTTTGTTCCATGAGCTTACTTTAAGAATTTGCATGTATTGTTTTAGGACTTATCTAGAGCTCCCCTGAATCATCACTTTAGTAGGAAGTCCAGTGACTTTTCCTTTCAGTCTAGCTATTCCCACCTCACATCCACAATGTGTAAAATATCACCAATTCCAGTACCCCACACTACACCTGCGTGAACCAGGGAGACCTCTGATGTTGGTTTTCCAACATTTACTGGTGATCCTGATCCTTTCTCAGTGAACCAATCTTCAACTTTATGACACCATGTTTTCTATTGAAGTTTCATTATTGGAGGTAGGTTTCCAAAGCACATTACTACAGTAAGCACTTTCAACTCAGACAAGTGGATGCCAATTGGCTCTTAGTACGTTATCAGAAGAGTTTCCATCTCCACCCCCTTTCTTGCTAATCTTGACACAGAGAGGATATTTCTTCTCTGAGCTCGTATTTGCTCTATTTAGACTTCTGTGAAGTTTGATGCACAGATTTTATTCTAATTACTTGCGTATCTACAAATCAAACTATAATCTTCTTGATTCTCTCCATATCAAGAACTGTAACACTGGGCTGGAGGTACAGCTCAGTGGGCTAAGTGCTTGCCGCTGAGCACTAGGGCCCTGAGTTTGATCCCCGGTCCCGGAAAAAAAAAAAAAAAAAAAAAAAGAACTGTAACACTCCATCTTCACAAGTTAAGTGTATCTATGGAGGCCTTTACTCATATTCATTGCTGGATAGAATATCACAACACCTCCTAAGAGTTTAAGTAAGCAATAACTACAAGGAAGGAAAGAAAACAAACATGAGAACATATAGCAAATTACATTTTTAGCCACACCTTCCTTTTCTTATATTACCATGTCAGTACATATAAACACACAGACAATAGAGTATGATATTAAACAATTTGATATTTACTGCGTAATTTTTCTCTTAAATTTTGTGCATACAAGAAGATCTAGGGGCTGTGAACAGGGAATTCCTTCTTTTGCTCAAGATGGAACGGGCTGTTATTCTGAGTGAACATAGCTCTTTTTTTCTCTGAGATAAAGTGACCTGCCGGGGTGAGGCACTCTACAGCGTATGTATCGCTGTCTCTGCATTCACATAAGTATCAGGAAGGAATGAAGTCGCACATTTTGAAAATACTATGCATTTTGTGGATTTTCTTTTTGTGTGGCTTCTTTTTGAGCTGGGTGAGGTTTTTTTCTGTTTTCTCTGAACTCACTTAGGTCTTTATGGAAAGTCTTGTAAATTATATTGACAGAGGACAGCTGCAGATAGAAGTGACCCTAAAAGCCACCAGATATAGAGGGAGTTTTCTAAGTTCCTAGGACAGCCGGGTTCATTTTCAGTCCTATCCTTTCAGAACATATCTTACGCCCCCAATATTTAAAGCCAGTTAACCAACTCCAAATAATCAAAAAGATGGAATCCTCAAAGAATTCATCCCATAACCAGTACGCTTTGTCATTTTCTTAGTTTTGACAAAGTCATCTATGCCTTTAAAGATTAGTATCTACAGGATTTCTTTTTCTAACATAGGCAGTTAGCTCAGATTTGTGGAGCAAAAAATATGTTTTATATCTGACATGAAGTGTCTCAATTTAATATCCATTTTCGTTCATTAGGCAGGAACTGAGCTAATTATTTTTGAGAAAGGAATGATAAATACTAACTGATAATTAGACACAGAGACGTTTAGAATATGCAGTGTTGCTACACTAGAGAAATATTTCTTCTTTTTAAAAGTAAAAATAATGGCATAAATAGCATTAATCTGAAGAAAAACTTGGACCCATCCAACTTTGCTCTCCTGTTTTCTGCATTACTTGTATGATACCAATGTTTTCTCAATTGTGACTGGCTAGAAATACATTGCCAATGATAACAAAATGATACTCTGCTGATTATGGTGGTAAATAGCTTCAAATGCGTTATGAGCCCCATGAACTGAAATCAAGTATGAAGAATGTAAAAAAAACAATTACATATATTAGAGAATGTACAGGTTGCAGGTATTTCAATATTTTCATGCTACAAAAGGAAACATAATTGGATTATTATTTAAGAGCATTTAAAAAAAAAGCAATAGACTAGAAAGTATAACTTCTGGCTGTTCCGTGGAGCTCCCAGATTGGTGCTCTTCCCTCAGCTCTGCTGCAGCCCACAGGGTTTTTCCAGACTGAGGACCAACGGTCTCACCTTTCTGCTTATAATGTGAATTCTCCAGCTCATTTGTGCTTTTCTTTTTCTCTTCTCTCATTTTCTGTACATATAGGTAGCAAAAAATCCTTAAGGAGCAAGTAGTGTTCCAGTGAGTTTGCATTACTTTGATCTCTAGCTCCCCATTTTCCTGAAGATGAAGAGATCATTTGCTTCTTCAGAGGTTCCCTAAAAGTTGGATCCCAGGGTGACAGGCTTAGTGTATCCTTCTGGATGAGTCCTTTTGTCAGTATAGAGCAAGACAGAGAGGAGCGCTCTCCTGCCCACAGATTACAGGGATAGTAAAGGGTTTATACACTCCTGTTACATCTTTGTGCACATAGCTCCTGAAATTGTCAAGGTAAGCTTTACTGTGGTAGGTTGACATTTGTCCGTCTTAATTGATGGAGATAGCACAGCACAGGAAGTCACAGGGTGTTCTTGATAGACATTGATGAAGTGATCTCTCAAAAAGGAAGTCAGACAGATGGGAATCTGTGAAGAGAAGACTGGTTTGGCCTTCTTATGGGACAACTTTAAAGTTCTGTTAGCTATTAACCCTGCACTGCCTCATGATCGCTCTCTCTCATTATGTTGGTACCTTTCATCTCTTAGATTGTGTGTATTTGGCTAAATCAGTATATTTTATATGTATATGTGTGTGTGTGTGTGTGTGTGTGTGTGTGTGTGTATGTGTGTGTATATATATATATATATGTATTTATTTAGTTAGTTGGTTGTGGTGGTGGTGGTTGAGATAGGGTCTTGCTATGTACTACAGGTTGGCATTGAATATGCAGCAATCTTCCTGCTTCAGCCTCCAAGTGCTGGGATTACTTGGCATGTGGGACTAGGTTTTGCATACCCATACCTGGTAATCTGAGCATATATTTTGAAGATAACAACATGCAATGCAGTAACCACTGTTAATTTCCTACTATCTTGTCTTGAAATTCTATGTCATTGTTTTTTGTTTTTCTCTCTTTAAAATAGTCAATTAAAAAAAAAACATTTACCCAGGATAAATAAATATAAGCAGAGTTTTTAAAGGAAAAATTGTTTTATTAATTTTAGTGTATTTATTAGAATGCCCCTTGGATATTCTTCTCACCTTAAAGTTCAGCAAAATACATGACTTTAAAACAGGATCAGCATTTTTCCCATCATTGCTTGTGTTCTTTCCATGTTTGCAGAGGATTTACATGGAAATCACCTAAGATTCTTTTTCCTTAAAATATTTCTTAAAAGTACAAATTAACTGATGTGAAAACTCAGTCTCAAGCTTAAGTTTTTGACCCACGTATTTTGTGTATTTGAAGCCAGACTAATAAAGCAGTGGATATTCTCAGGGGGTTCATTTTTCTTGCAGAGATGATGGTTTGTAAATTTTATAACATTTTCTTAGGTAGATTTTGCCCAGGAAACAGAGTCAGCTATATACAAAGTCTCATCCTTAACTGGCAAAATGGAGCCCTCAGTAAAATTTGTTTACATCTACTAGTTAACTTCAATGCTCACCTCTTGAGAAAGCGCCAAGCAAATATTTTCATTTTCTGCATTGTTAGTCAGGGAGACAAGAAATAAGTTCACGACAGAGAAACCTTTACTTTTCATGTATATTGTACATCTTTATAAGAATGTTTTATAAGGGAGAGAATATACAATGACTGCTTCTTGGATAATCAAGCTACTGCCTACCCACAAGAGTGAAAGGGTTGCTCAAGCCACTGGTCTTCCATTCTCCTGGGGAGAACTCCGGTAGTTTTGTTTGTTTGTTTGTTTGTTTGGGGTTTTTTTGGCAGTACCAGGGATTGAACTCAGGACCTTGCCAGGTAAGCACTTATTCCACTGAGCTATATCCCCAGCCCCTTAAGATACTGTTCTTACATGCACTTTGGTATCATAAACTTTAGTCTTCTCTCACGATGTACAGAACAACATCACTGGTGCTGATACAAAACTGTGAGAAATACTTGAGAGAAAGTAAAACATCATCTTCTTAAAATTTTGCTTTTATAACTTATTCAAATTGTCCTTCACATTCCAGGGCTCTTAAAATGGTTTATTTTTTATTTAATAATAGACTGTATATTTTCATGGTTTAGTTTTAATATTCAAATGCCAAATAATCTCCACATCCATATCACTAAAGCATTTTGAAAATAACTGCTGTTTCTTAGGGTGCTGCTCAGAAATTTTTAGAGACCCCAAATTCTTTCAAGTCCCATAGTTTCCATAACAGTATTTCGGTTTTGTATTTGTGATTTTTCTGAATTGCTTGAATTGTGTGTTGTCGTTGACTCCCACGTTTACTTTTATATTTTTCCTACAGTTTAAATATTTAAACTAATATTAATAGATCAATACTGAGTAGCAAAACATTCTTTTAGGGATTTTCTTTTAATATATATGCTGCTGAAGCAAGCACTTTTAGGGAATTTTTTATGTCAGAATAACTCATTGAACTGAATATCTGTCCCATGTTTCAATCCAAATGAATAACCATATAGTTGTATTTAATAATTAGCACTTACTTAAATGAATTTTTGTATTCTCTGTGGGCAAAATTTTAGTCAAACTTACGTATGTATACAGTATTACACATACCTAGAAAATATACTTTTATGGAGAGAGTTCTTCTATCCTATGGTTTGAAAGGCAAGTTTAAATCCACAGAATTGCAAGCAAGGGGAGATATTATATAAATATGTCAATCACATTTTGACATCACAGTCTTACTCTGACACTTTCATCAAAATTCTGCAGAATAAAGCATTAATCTTGAAGTATAAGTCCCTGTAAGTTCCTCTGTATTTTGTACAGCAAAAGTTTCTCTCTTATTTATACTAAGTCCTCTAGGCCAGAAACTACCTAAAAGAAGAAAATTAACTGAATGGTTAGGGTTCTGCTCCTCCTCCCCAAATGCCTGACCTTCTCTTTCTCCTTTGATAAGACTGACCCAAAATATTACTTGAAACTGACCCTTCTCTCTGTTCTTCTATTAGGAACCAATAGCACACACAATTGGTACTTCTCTTTTCATGACTTTCTTGTGGGTTTTGCTCAGCAGCAATCAAGTAGTTCTTTACAACAACCAATCATTTGTTTAGTGGCTTCTTCATTTCTACTCACAAAGAAGAGCCAAGTCCCACAGAAATACCTCAAAGGAAATAACAGAATCAAACAAGATGACTTAATTTGTGGCACTTTTGATTTATTCGGTTTTCTTTCATCTGTTGTGTAAGAAGGACAAGTGCCAGATTGAGTTTTTATTTTTGCTCTAGTTTCTCTGGCAGAGACTCACGCTTCTGCCTTAGAGTTAAATCTAAAATGAAGGGCTCTTATTTCTTCACGTAGTGTCTCCCCTTGAACACATCAGTGTTATCTTCTCCTAGTAGCTTCTCTGGATGGCTATCAGTTCCAACACAGGTAGCAATCAAGCAGATTAAAATAAGTCTTCTTTATATGTAGCTTTTCATTATATTCTTTAAAATTGCCCATGTTTCCATCTTACCTTGACCTTGCATGTGTGACTTTCAGCCAAGCTTGCTAGGACTTGAGGACTAATTTGTAGCTGGTATTGTCTGTATCCATGTTTACAGCAGGTATAAAAATGAGCATTATTAGCAGGCTTTACTGTGTTGAACTTAAATATACTTGAGTGATTTGACATAAAAAAAAAATATGACAGTGGCAAAAGGGAGAAAAATCACAATCACCTGAAGGTACCTATGTAACATGTATTCTAAAATAATTTATTTGGTGGATTAAGAAAATCCTGACCATTTGTACTTTTTGTTACTATTTCTCCAATTCCCTTCCCCTCATGTCTGCTGCTATCACTTGTCAGCATGGCCTACAGCACCCTTTAAGTGTCAGTGTGGGAGGGCTGCTAATGGGAGGAGACAGTGTCGGATAGTATTCCTTCAATTCTCTACCACGACATCTAATATATTCCTGTAAAACAGTTACAAACAATTGCTGTTGGCTGGTTTTCTCTTATTTGATAGTAGCTAATGTTCTACTAACTTTGAAGGGTCTGAAAATTAAGATGGGCCTTCTGCAAAACAGACAACATAATATAACATTGACGGTAGTTATGCATTTTTAAATTTAGAATAAATGATTAGTGTTCAAATTTAGTGCTTATGTTTCCTTTATAAAAACACATTGTGGTCATTTATATTTTGACATAGAAAAAGGTCTATGAGATCATATTATTGAATGTTTAGAAAACAACTTTTTGGGAATTAAGATTTACAAGTATGATTACGTAAAGCCTGTATCATAACTCATTCTGTTCAATGGCACAATCTCTTTGAGACTGAAATCCTTTTCATGATATGCTTTTCTTTATGACAAACTAGCAGTATAGTGTCTGATAAAACAAAAAGGTTTTCTTTTCTTTTGTATCCCTAATTTCACAGTGAATTAAAGACATCTGACCATCAGGAAACAGTCCTTAAAAATACATGACTATGATGTTCTATATTTCAGAGGTAAATTTAAGCTGATTCCTAGATCTCAGTTGCATAAATATAATTTTACGTGGTTAGTTATGAAGACATTTTAAGATAATTTACTGTCTGAGAAAAATATCTTCCTGCTTACACATATATCTATATTGTACATGGATGCCCCTGTGTGTCCATCTACATACACAGCTCTATGGACAAGACACAAATGTTAGATATTAGATGAGATGTTGAAACTATTACAAGTAATCCCTGGGGAAAGGACTAATCAGACTTTTATTTCAAATATACATGGTGGGGTGTTTAGGTCAAAGTATTTTAGTTAACACATTTACAAGCATCAAATTGCTCAATTTTTGTTTTTATTACTGTAATTGCATTGTACATAACAACCCCCATTTGCAATTTTATATCTAATAGACAGCCCAAGTCATCCACAAATAAGTATCAGATAATAAGGATGGGGGTATAAGAAAATATACCAATTTATTCTGAGTTAAAATTTCCTCTCCATGTGAATTTATGGACTGCAATCTTGGGCAAATAACTATTTTCTGGTGTCATTGTTTTCTCATCTATTAAATGCATCATGTTATGTCACAAGATAATTTCATATATTAACCAATATTAAGGTGTAAAATATCAATATTAGCACATTAATACATACACAGTACATCAATATTAATACATATAATATATTAATACATACAACAGTAATACATTATAAATACATATAAGTATTTATATGTATAAGGATAAATACTTATAAGTAATACATACTTTATTTGCACATTCACTTTTAGTTTTAAAGACCTCCCCTTTTAGCAAAAATGGGTAAAATTAGTGGATTAGTTTGAGGCTAAAATTCTACCTAATCATCCTTTCAATGATGTGGAAAATGATTTCAAAATTTTTTAATTTTTATCTGATACATAAAAGCATAAAGTTGTACATATTCTCTAGGGCCATATGCTATTTTAATATTTAAATATGTGGTGTAATGTATAAATTAAGTTAAATACATCTATCTTGGTGAAAATATGCAAATACCTTTCTTCTACCTTTCAGAAATTCACATTAAGTACTGCTGCCTAGAGTTACCATACAATTCAATAGCATGACCCCAATCTGTTGCTTCATCTAACTGTAACTTGGTACCACTTGGACAACATTTCCTCATCCCCCTTTCTGTCCTATTCTTCCAGCCTCTGGTGAGCACCATTCCACTCTCAACTTCCTAAGGCAAAACTTTGAGCTCCTTTTCTTTTTCCCCTTCCTATCTATATTTGAAGTATTATTTTTGTCTTATTCTTGAAGGCAATAGCAAGACGTTCAGTTGTTATTTTTCTCACACTGACAACTATCCTCTGTACCAACATGATCAGTTTTTGAATTATAAAGCAACAGGTGAAGCACGTTGCTCCACAGTGTTTACTACAAAATACCTTGCAAGAACAACCAACCCAGTCTTCTCCGTTGGAAACACATGGTCCTTGGTATTCGAAGGCTGTCCGGAATGCACGCTGTGTGTCTGCCAGGACTCCTTCTGCAGAGCAGGGCGGATGTGTGGTGCTAACATCTCACCTAGTCACCTGTACTTCCAATTTTCCATTTCCATTACATTTTGATGAGTTATGCTGCCTCCTTCTCATGCATACTTCCATTCAAGTGAGGAAATATATTTCCCTTTTACTTCCAAATTTACCCCACACATTAGTTCCAGAAATCTTTGTATACTTCTCTACACTTTGAGGGAGATGACTTCATGTGATAGAAGGGCAGTATTCTTACCACTCTTCATCAATGAGAAGAAAGCAGCTCTTAAAAAGTTTCACTACGCTATCTTATTTTCTGTCATTCCTGACAAAAGGCATTACTGTGGAATAACTAGAGACTAACCCTCTCTTCTCAGAGTAAGCAAAGGCTGAAATTAATTAGCAGAGGCTAAAAAATTAATTTGGAAATCTGTATGTAAATCCTAGTGGTCACAATAACTTCCTGCTTGAGTGTTTTGAAATTCTAGTTTTGAAATGCAGTTTCTGAATTTCTAGGTACTTCAGAATTTGCATAAGATTTTGAGCATAATCATTGTTCAAAACATATTCTCTGTGTAAGTCACTGCCCAGGCT